>JAXQQM020082968.1:0-208383 GCA_034641835.2 Pinus albicaulis
GTATCCAATGCCATCTTCGAAATTTATGCAGATTTGTGCTTTCGACTGGCAGAGAACACTCCCAGCTTCTGTCTTAGATACTCGAATGCTTCCCTGGGCAGAGGTTTGGTAAAGATATCAACAACTTGTTCTTTGGAGGGAACATACTCCAACTTCACCTTTTGTTCAAGCACTTGTTCACGTAAGAAGTGATACTTGATGGGAATGTGCTTGGTCTTCAAATGCATAACAGGATTCTTTGAGATACTGATGGCACTTGTATTATCACACATAATGGAGATAGGAGGTGTACATTTGATTTGAAAATCTTGCAAGGTTTGCATCATCCAAAGGAGTTGAGTGCAACAAGACGCGGCAGCCACATATTCTGCTTCTGCTGTAGATAAGGCAATAGAATTTTGCTTCTTGCTGAACCAAGATACTAACCTGGGTCCCATATAGAATGCACCACCACTAGTGCTTTTCCGATCATCAACACTTCCAGCCCAATCTGCATCAGTGTAAGCATGAAGAGTAAGATCAACATTCTTTGGATACCATAGACCAAAGTCTTGAGTTCCTTGTAGATATTTGAAAATTCTTTTAACAGCCCGAAGGTGAGACTCTTTTGGATTAGCTTGGAATCGTCCAACAATCCCAACTGCATGCATAATGTCTGGTCTAGTCCCAGTGAGATAAAGTAGACTTCCTATCATTGATCTGTATTCTGGTTGGTTCACCGTGGGAGAATCATCATGAGAACTGAGATTGCATCCGGTTATCATTGGTGTACTTACAAGTTTGCATTCTTCCATGCCATACTTCTTCAGAATTTGCTTAAGATATTTTTCTTGTGATAGGAATATACCATCTGTAGTTTGATGTACTTGCAAGCCAAGAAAGAATGTTAGTTCCCCAAGTAAGGACATTTCAAATTCTTGCTGCATGACAGAAGCAAAATTTTGACTCATAGATTCTTCGTTACTCCCAAAAATGATATCATCAACATATACAACCACAATCAATAGTTTATCATTTTCAATTTTTTTGTATAAGTTGCTATCAGCAGACCCCTTTGAAAATCCTTGTTGATGAAGATATTTTTCAAGACGATAATACCAAGCCCTTGGAGCTTGTTTGAGACCATATAGAGCCTTTTTAAGTCTACAAACAAGATTTTCATCATTTCCCAAAATGAATCCTTCCGGTTGTTCTATATATACTTCTTCTTCTAGATCACCATTAAGAAAAGCAAATTTAACATCCATTTGATAAAATTTGATTTGTTAATAACTTGAAAAAGCAAGAAACATTCTTATGGCTTCAAGTCTAGCTACAGGAGCAAAAGTTTCTTCAAAGTCTATACCTTCTTGTTGAGTATACCCTTTGAAAACCAGTCTAGCTTTGTTTCTTACAACATCCCTATTTTCATTTAACTTGTTCTTGAAAATCCATTTGGTTCCAATGACATTTTTATCATGAGGTCTTGGTACCAATTCCCAAGTGTCATTCTTTTCAATTTGATCAAGCTCTTCATCCATGGCTTGCTTCCAACATTCATCTTTGCTAGCTTGATTGACATTCTGTGGTTCAATTGTGGATAGAAGTGCCAGATGACTAGAAGATCCCACAAGAGTTCTCCTTGTTCGTACACCTGAATCCTTGTCTCCCAAAATTTGAGATTCAGGATGATTCTTTTGAACATATCTGGATGGAGCTTTTTCAGATGGATCATCTTCAGGTTCTTCATTGGATCCACTGTCTATATCATTTCTATTTGATGTAGAAGGACATAAGTCACCATCATCTTCTTTTGATGTTTGTTTTTCTTCTTTAGGAGCTGTAGGAGACTCATCAATAACAACATCAATACATTCAACAATCTTTCGAAGCCTTTTATTGTAACATTTGTATGCTTTGCTTGTAGATGAGTAACCAAGAAATATCCCTTCATCCGATCTAGGTTCAAACTTGCCAAGCTTTTCATCATTATTTTTGATAAAGCATTTACTTCCAAAAACTCTAAAATGCTTCACAGAGGGAGAATTACCATACCAGAGTTCATATGGATTTTTGTCACTACTTACCCAAACATGAGCCTTGTTGAGAATGTTAGCTGTTGTGTGTGCTGCTTCACCCTAGAACATGTCAGGAGTTCCAGAATCATCAAGCATAGCTCTAGCCATTTGTTGAATTGTTCTATTCATTCTTTCTGCTACGCCATTTTGTTGTGGAGTGCCTGCTACAGAGAACTGTCTTTTTATGCCATGTTGTTCACAAAATTCAAAGAATTCATTTGAAGTATATTCTCCTCCTCGATCAGATCTAAGACACTTTATTTTTAGATCTAATTCATTTTCTACCAATGCTTTGAAGATCTGAAATTTTTCAAATGCTTCATCTTTGTGTTTAATGAGCCCGATCCAACACATTCTAGAGTAATCATCAATAAATAAGATATAGTATTCTTCCCCACGTGGTGACTTTTTCTTCATAGGTCCACATATGTCAGTATGAATGAGTTCAAGAGGCTTACTTGATGATCCTTCTTTGGCATTAAATTGTACTCTGGTCTGCTTACCGAATTGGCAAGATTTTCATATGATACTCTCTGGTAGAGTAATATTGGGAAGACCACGAACAACTTGAAGTCTACTTGCTTTGTTGATTTGAGAGAAGCTCAGATGCCCCAGCCTTCTATGCCATAGCCAATTTTATGAATATTTTCTCAAGTAACATTGATCTTTGCAGTTCTTCAATACATACAGGTTGCTTGGAGTTCTTTTCCCTTTTATAATAGTTTTACCTGTATCAAGATCACAAACCACACATTCTTTTGAACTAAAGACAACTTCAGTTCCTTGATCACACATTTGACTTACACTTAACAGGTTATGTCTTAAACCATCCACATACATGACATCATTAGCCTTCACCTTTTCTTTTAGAAATACCAACCTTTTCTAATTTTACACATCATTCAAAAGTAACTTTCTTTCCTTTTCTAGAGCATTATATGCAAGAAGTTGTTGTGAAACCACCTCCAAAAATAGAAGAAATGAGATATCAACGCCTTAGAAATAAGCCACTTCGAGGGGGCAACCTCCAATACATTACATGAATGAACAATTCTTGGATGATACAATTCATAAAACCTCCTTTCTATATATAAGAGTCCATGGGGCCATAATGTAATCCTAGTGGGCCACAATGTAATCCTAGCCGACCTAACAATAATAATTTAAGGGCACAATAATAACAAAATGGGGGTTACAAGGGTACAATAATAACAATAAGGGTTTACACTAACAATAATAAGGGGCTATACTAGTGATATAGGGACCTAACATGCCCCTCTCCTTCAAAAAAGTGTTGTCCTCAACACTTGAGTAGCTTCGGGTGCTTCTGTATAAAATTCTCATCCTCCCATGTAGAATCTTCAGTAGGTAAGTTCTTCCACTTGATGAGATACTCTGAAATTGATCGATTCCGTAGTTGTCGAGTTCTTTTTTCCATGACTGCTTCAGGTTCCAATATGATTTTCCTTCCCCATCAAGTTCTGGCAATACTGTTTGAACTGGAAGATTTTCACCTATAACCTTCTTTAAGCATGAAACATGGAAAACTGGATGTACTCGCGAAGAAGCAGGAAGCTCCAATTTGTATGCCATAGTACCAATCTTTTGCACCACCTTGTAAGGACCATAGTACTTTGGCGATAATTTATTATCCTTCTTTGCTTGCTTGAGGGACATTTATTTGTATGGTTGTAGCCGTAAAAATACCCAATCTCCTACATCAAAACTTCTCTCGCTACGATGTTGATCTACCTGTTGTTTCATTCGATTTTGTGCCAAATTCAGGTTATCCTTTAAGAGTTGGAGAACTTCTTGCTGATGCTCGATGTGATCTTCCACTGTTTGAACCTTCGAATTTTCCCTTAAAGATGATGTGATGGATGGTGGATGATATCCATAAAGTGCCATAAATGGGGTCATTTTTGCTGCAGTATGGAAGGAAGTGTTATACCACCATTCGGCAAGAGGTAACCACTTGACCCATTGTGTTTGTTTATCAGATACAAAACAACGAAGATATCCTTCCAAACATTTATTTACTATCTCCGTTTGACCATCAGATTGTGGATGATAAGATGAGCTATGAGCTAATTGAGTACCCAAACAAGAAAATAGCTCCGTCCAAAAATTTCCAGTAAAAATGGGATCTCTGTCGCTCACAATAACCCTTGGGCTTCCGTGTAGCTTTTGAATTCTGTCCATAAATGTAGTAGCAACCGTACTTGCTTTAAATGGATGAGATAATGCACAAAAGTGTGCATACTTGGTAAGTCTATCAACTACCACCATGATGACACTCTTTCCTTCTGACTTAGGTAAACCTATGATAAAATCCATTGAAATCTCCTCCCAACGTTGACTTGGAATGGATAAAGGTTGTAGAAGACCCAGGGTCTTAATTGTCTCAACTTTATTTTGTTGGAAAACCAAACATTCCGCCACAAACTTTTGAATATCCGATTTAAGGCCATCCCAAAAAAATTCTTTCTTCACCCTGTGGTAAGTTTTTAAAAATCCTGAGTGTCCTCCTAAAGGAGAAGTGTGCAATTCCATAAGAATATTTTGTTTTAGTTGGGAATTCTTACAAAGATATAAGCGATCTTTGTACCATAAGGAATCATTTTTCCAACTAAATGTATCAGATGTACTAGGATCTTGCTGCAACTTTTGAATGAATATCCATACATCTTTGTCCTTCTTCCATTCATCTCTTGCTTCAGTTATCCAATCTAGTTGGATAATAGAAATGGCACAAAGCAATGCTTCCACCTCTTCATTCTTTCTTGAGAGTGCATCTGCAACAACATTAAACTTTCCTTTTTGTAGATTATTTCAAAGTCATAACCCAACATCTTTGTGACCCATTTTTGTTGCTCTTCTGAAGATAGTCTTTGTTCCAAAAAGTGTTTAAGACTATCATGATCAGTTTTTACCTTGAAGTGTCTTCCCATTAGGTAAGTTCGCCATTTCTTTAGTGCATGCAGTATTGCTAACATTTCTTCTCATAAATAGGTTTCTGTAAATACTTTCCTTTGATTGGTCGACTTTCAAAAGCAATGGGTCTTCCTTCCTACATTAAAACTGCACCAATTCCATTTCCTGAGGCATCACATTCCACAATAAAGGTTTTTGTGAAGTCTGGTGTAGCTAAGACCGGTGCTAGGCACATTGCCTCTTTAAGACGTTCAAAGGCCTTAGTTGCTTCAGGAGTCCATGAGAATGCATCTTTCTTCAATAAGGTTGTTAGAGGTGTTGCTATTCTCCCATAATTCTTAACAAACTTGCGATAATACCCTGTTAACCCTAGAAATCCTCGCAACTGCTTTATGGTTGTGGGAACTTTCCATTCCTTAATGGCTTTAATTTTGTTAGGGTCCACTTTAACACCCTCGTGAGATACAATATGACCCAGATATTCCACCTCTTGTACTCCAAAGAAACATTTGGACTTTTTGCATATAATTGTTTCTCCTGCAATAGTTTGAGCACCCTGTCAACATGTTCAACATGATCCTTCCAAGACCTGCTGTAGATTAGTATATCATCAAAAAATACTAGCACAAATTTTCTAAGGAAGGTTTGAAAATGGAATTCATCAACCCTTGAAATGTAGAAGGTGCATTGGTAAGGCCAAAAGGCATGACCAAAAATTCATAATGACCCTCATGAGTTCGAAATGTCGTTTTCGGAATATCTTCAGTCTTCATTCTAATTTGATGATATCCTGAACGAAGATCCAACTTGGTAAAATAAATTGCTCCATGTAATTCATCCAATAATTCATCAATCACACGAATGGGAAATTTATCTTTAATGGTGAGCTTATTGAGCTCCCTATAATCCGGACACATTCGCCATGATCCATCCTTCTTGTGTACCAATACTACAGGAGCAGAGAAAGAAGTTTGACTAGGTTGAATTATACCCGCCTCTAACATTTCTGCAATCATACGTTCAATTTCGCTCTTTTGGAAGTAAGGATATCTATAAGGCCCGATGTTTGGAGGAACACTTCCTGGAATCAAATGAATAGCATGATCATGATCACGAATAGGTGGGAGTCCTTTGGGAGTTTCAAACACCTTGGAATGATTGTCCAAGACTTGTTGGAGATCTGCAGAAATAGATGATTTTGATGTCGGAACTTCTAGAGAGCATAATTGTGCAATTACGCCTCGTCGTTCTTTCTTTAGAAGCTTTGTCATGACATTAGAGCTTATTATCCTTCCTGGCTTCCCTTCAATACCCCGTAATTCGACTTCCTTTCCTTCTGAAAAAAATTTCAAGAAAATTTCTTGAAAATTAAAAGCTACCGTCCCCAAAGATTGTAACCATTGTAATCCTAGTACAACATCAGCACCTCCCATAGGAATGGAAAGCATTGGACTAGTCAATACATATTCCCCCATGGTTAGCTTGATATTATGCCATTTTCCAGAGCAATTTATAGTTCCTCCATTTGCAACCATCACTTGACATTCTGGTGCTGGGTATAGGAAACAATTTAATTCCTTGGCTACCTTATAATGAATAAAATTATGGGTGCTACCCGAATCAATCAACACTATTACCCTTTTCTTTTTTATATGTCCTTCTATCTTGAGAGTTTGAGGAGTGGTAATTCCTGCCAGTGCATTACACGATATGGTCGGATTCATTTCTTCCTCTTCTAGGGGTGGTTCCTGGTGTATATCCTCTTCTTGTTCATTTTCTTCTTCTTCACAATCTATGTAAAATAATTTCTTCTCAGCACACTTATGACCTTTAGTGTATTTGCTATCACAACTGTAGCAAAGCCCTTTTGCTCTTTTTCTTCCAATTGTTGTGGTGTCAACCTTGTAGGTTGTGGAAATCTAGGCGTAGCAACACTTCCTTCTTTATAGAATTGAGTGGTAGGCTTCCTTGTCGCCATAATTTTACATTCAACTTTTCTTGCCAACCCGAATGCCTTCTCCAATGAATCAGGTTCCAAAACGGGAACTTCATGTTGGATGTTATCCTTTAAAGTGCCTAGGAAGAGATCAATCCTGTGTTCCTCTGTAAGATCAGTTACCCTTATATTCAATTTTTGGAAGTCCTCAATGTGCCGCCCCACTAAACCCTTTTGTTTGAGATTTATCAATTGGGTAAAGAAGGTGTTGCTCTTTTTATCCTCATAATGTGCTATCATTTCCTCCGTAAAAATTGACCAAGTGACAATTTTTTTACAGGAGCAAAGCCATTGATACCATACGAATGTATTTTGTTCTAAATGTAAAGTTGCAATACGTACCTTTTGTGTGTTTTGCACGTTATGGAGATCAAAATATTGCTCCATCTGTAGTATCCATGTTACCGGATCCTTTCCATCAAACTTCTCCATATCCATTTTTGGAATATGGTGGTTCTTCCCGCCAACATTCGAGTTTATGAAATCATGATTAACATTTATTTTGTTCTCATCATGAGGTTCTTCTCCTATATTTCCACCATTAGGAATCATTTCTGGTTTTAAGCTTGTCATCAAGCCTTCCATGTATGCTTTTATATCACTCTTCATTTTTTCCATGTTGTCTTTCATGTCATCCATCTTAGCTTCCACGCCATCCATCTTAGCTTCCACGCCATCCATTTTAGCTTCCACGCCTTTCTTCAAACCGTCCATCTTCAATTCCATGCCTTCCATCTTAGCTTCCATGCCTTTCTTCAAACCTTCCATCTTCACTTCCACGCCTTTCTTCAAAACTTCCATTTCATTTTTTGTTGCTTTTTGCGAGAGTGAAATTTGTTGCACTTGCTCTTGTAATTTTGATAGATCATGTTGCAATTCTTCATCTTCATGAGTCATAGTAGAGCCTTCTCAAGGCTTAATGGGTGTTGAATTATTTTTAGGGGCCATTTTAGAATCCAATATTGATATCTATTCTACAAGCTGCCCTTGGAATCAATTCGACTTGATTCTTCAAACAAGACTTATGCAATTCGGAAAAAGAAAATACACACCTTTTACTAGCTTTTAGGAGCTCGCTATTGAAATTGAATTATCTATGTAATTGAAAATATTCAATATCTGAAATTAAGCCCTGTAGTAGCCCTCTGAAGCTTCTTTCAAATTCCACAGGTCTGACCTGATTTGGATTCTCCAAGACAAAGTTGTGTCCAATCTCCCACAATGACCTAATTCTGGACTGGTTCAGTAGAGCGAACTTGTACGACTTGCCACGTGTCACTGTTTTGTCCTTTGTCTCTAAAATTGATAGCCAAGAAACTACAGGCCGTGTACTTGCGACCAATTTTGACGGAACTCCAATCCAATCTCCAGAGAGAGAGTTATTGAACTTTTCCCACGATCACCTCTTTGAGATGAAATTCAGGAGCCTGAAAAAGCACTACCTTCCACAGATCATATCTCCACACATATTGCGAACCAAGATCTGAAATTTTTTTATGAATTTCCTCAGGATTTCAGCTTCGCACCATATGAATTTTAGATTCTGAACCTTCGTAGAAAATAATTTATAGCGCAAATTCCACGATGACCTGTTTAGGAGCCTGAAAAAATACCTGACTTCCACAGATCATATCTCCGAAAATATTGCGAACCAAGCTCTGAAATTTTTAGACAATCTTCCTCAGGATTTCAGCTTCGCAGCCTAAAAATTTCAGCTTCTGAAACTTCGTAGAAAAAAAGTTATAGCGAAAATTCCACGATGACCTGTTTGGAGCAGAGAAACACTAGAATCCAAAGCTCTGATACCAAATGTTGAGTAACCAGCTCCAAAAAATAGAAGAAATGAGATATCAACGCCTTAGAAATAAGCCACTTCGAGGGGGCAACCTCCAATACATTACATGAATGAACAATTCTTCGATGATACAATTCATAAAACCTCCTTTCTATATATAGGAGTCCATGGGGCCATAATGTAATCCTAGTGGGCCACAATGTAATCCTAGCCGACCTAACAATAATAATTTAAGGGCACAATAATAAAAAAATGGGGGGTTACAAGGGTACAATAATAACAATAAGGGGGTTACACTAACAACAATAAAGGACTATACTAGTCATATAGGGACCTAAATTGAAGTTTTCTTTTGTCACCTGAAATGTGTCTTGAGCATCCACTATCAATGTACCATTGATTTTCTTCACCTTCTACAAATAATGCTATCCCACAAATTTTCAACCTATAATTCCTTCTTTTTCCATACTTTGGAACTTGAGGGAAAGTGTTGTTTTGGCTGGACTTTACTCCTGCATTCAAATTCTTCATGACCAAAGTTGTTGCAATAAGCACATTCAACTTCATTTTGAAGAGGAGAAAGTTGTTATAGGTATTCTTCTTTGGTTCAGTATCCAACCTTTTCTTTCTTGCTTCTCTTGTCATGATGGTTTTGTAAGCAACACATTGAGCAGCTTTGTGACCAAAATTGTGACATGTAAAACATTGTCCATTGAAATATACATTTTTGTAATCACGAAATCTTCTATTTGGATTTACCTGCTGGTTGGAGCTCCTTTGAAAGTTATTCCTGTCAGTGTTCCTTGAAGTGCGATGATCCTGCTTTACATGTACAGAATCCTTGCTTCTTTGTTGAGAGGCAGAATATTGTAAACCAGTAGTTGCTGCCTTTAGATAGTTTGGTGCTGAAGCCTGAGAGGATTCTCCAATATATCCAAGACCTGTTTTTATGAGAGGAGAACGTTGAGCATTGATAATTTCATCTAAGGTTTCTGAACTTTTAGCAAATCTAAGATTGAGAGTTTTTTCTTTCTCATTATCTTTCCTTAGACTTACTACTTCACACTCCAATTCCTCAATGCGTTTTTCCTTTGCTTCAAGATGATTTTCAAGAGTCTCTATGATTATGTTCTTTTCTTCTAGGCTTACTTTGAGTTGATTGTTTTCTTCAAGAAAGTCTTTGTCTTCTAGAGCATCCACAAAAGTATCCTTTTCTTCTTTTTGTTCAAATGCCATGAGAAGTCTAAGATCTTCTTCACATTCTTCCTCACTATTAGATGACCCATCACTATCTTCATTAGTATAGTAACTTTTCTTAGAGCTAGATCGGTTCTTATTCCTTCTTACTACTTCTTTTCCTTTATAGGGACATTTTGCAGCATAATGACCAACTTTTCCACACTCAAAGCATTTGAAGGGAAGCTTACCTTTGAATCTTCCAGTACCTAGTTGGAGCTTTCTCACAAAATTCGCTTCTTCTTCTTCGGATATATAGCTGGATTCTTTGACAACTTCCTTTTCTTTTCCTCTTGCAGATACCTTAAAAGCAGCTTCTTTGATTTGAGATAGACCTCCTTGTCTCATTTCAAAAGCAGTCAGAATACCATGTAATTGAACTATAGTAAGAGTTTGCAGATCTTGCCTTTCTTCAATAGCTGAAACTTTAGAGTCAAATTTTGAAGTCAAGGATCTTAAGACTTTTTCCACCAAAGTAGTATCAGTTATGGTTTCACCCAAATTTCTCATTCGATTTACAATATCATCCAGACGTAAGAAGAAATGGGCAATACTCTCATCACTATGCATTTTCAAATTTTCATATTCAATTCTAAGAGTTTGGAGTTTTGCACTTTTTACCTTTGTATCTCCTTCATAACTCAGAATGATTTTGTCCCATATTTCTTTTGCTGAATTTAGCTGCATCACTTTAGCAAATTCTGGTTCAGACATGCTTCCTAATAGGACATTTACTGCTTTGGCATTGATTTCATACTTCTTCCTTTCTGCTGCATCAGTAGGAATACTTGCCGGGTATTGATAACCTTCTTCCACGATTGCCCATACATCTACACCAAGACTTTGCAGATATGCTTTTGTTCGTACCTTCCAGAATATTAGATTGCTTCCATTGAATAGAGGTGGCTTTATAGACATTACTCCTTCAAGACTTCCCATTGCGACGGATCTCCTTCAAGCGATCAAGCTTCTGCAGAAGGACTCAGCTTCGATACCAATTGTTGGGAAAAATACTGAGAGGGGGGGGTGAATCAGTATTTACTGCATATTCAAAACTTTTTACTTTTTCACTCTCTAAAACCCATACGCTACTTTCCTTTAGTAAACTCGTGTATACACGCGGATATCCTTCATACAACTCGCATATTAGCAGAGATCTAACATAATAAACCATCACACAAAGCATCACACATGAACACCAGGATTTTTAGGTGGAAACCCAAGTCGGGAGAAAACCACCGCTGCAGTTGCTCAGCCTTCAATATTTTATTATAGAGAAAACATCTAACAACATATGTCTTGAGTGGCAAAACCGACACGCGAGGCACCCTGGCTCGTTTGACCTCTCACGGAAGGGAGCTCCAACGACTCGTTTGCGACCTCTCCACGGAAGGGCTGGGCCCCTGCTATCGTTTACACCTCTGGAAGGGGCACCGTTTGCTCTCGTTTACCAGCCTCACCTGGAAGGGAGCTACAACCCCCTGACTGAAGGCTACAACCCTCAGCTCCTCTATGGACCACGTTTCATCAATTTTCACACTGGATCCAAGGCTTCCTTTAGGACACCACTTGCAGGCCACGTTTCATCATATTTTCAGACTGGACCCACTCCATACTTTTAATCACAGTCAAACATGAAACTGATACATATAACTCACTAACAGATATCAGTAAACCAACATAATAGATCAGACATTTCTTACCATAGATTTCAGCAAGCCCTAGTTTGCATACGCGCTTTCCATTCTCTGATGTCGCGTATATACGCGCTTCCGTTCACATAAACCAACGTATACTTCTGTACATATTACAGATCCAATTTCATTGCACATACACGCTTTCTCTTCCACGAAGCCGCGTATATACGCGCTTCCTCTTCAGCGAACTAGCGTATGGTTCTTCAGACTTTTATGTCATTGCAATTCTTCACCACAGATACATTACTTGATTTCCTTTACCTCAGACAGGATGGAAATGTATGTTCACCTCAATTCAGATCTAAACCTTCCATAAGCAGATCTAGTAGATACAAGTACATTTCAGATCTAGATCCCCTTCTTCATCATTAGTGCATCATACATTCAGATTTATCATTCAAGTGTAACCCTTTCCATTCAGATCTACTTCAGAGAGAAGTATTCATTCAAGCTCAGACATCTTGCACCCACACTCTTGATTTGCACAATGAATTTCTTCTCTTTATATAGGTTTACCCTTTTTCAATACCATGAGCCCCTTTTTCAATACCATGAGCCAAAACAATACCATGAGCCCAAAAATACATTACTTCCGATGGTATTCCTGGACGGGGTCATTTAGAAGAATCATTACCCAATACAATGGGTCAATACCATGGTGGTTACCCCTGGTTTTGCACTTTATGAGCGCTTTTTGCCCATACACGACTTGGAACGTTGTTTCCCGCGTGCATACACGACTTCTCCTAGGCAAATCCGCGTATGCCTTGAGACATACTCTTTTCACCATAGATTTAGCACAAGCTGGATTCCTTTCTTCATTGCCTTCTGTACTCACTGTAGATACATCAGATTTAGTTCATCAAGACATATTCTATCAAGCACAACTTCATCAAGTAAGATGTCATCATATTCATCAAGTGGGTTGCCATTCAAGGACAACACATGTCAACTTTCTCAACACTCAGCATCATATTGTTAACAAACATCATTTCATATCAGATTTACATCATTTCCAAGTCCATCAGGTCAAGACAAAATTCATCAGGTGGTTTTCCATCAAGGACAACACATGTCAACTGTCTCATGTCTTCATCTTCATTCAGTGGGTTGCCATCAAGGACAACACTCTGCATCATATTGCCAACACTACATTTAGATGTCATTATGGCCACTTTGAGTTCTTGGTGATGCCCTTTGGGCTAACCAATGCTCCGGCTACGTTTTAGTCTTGAATGAAACACATCTTTTGTGGTCAGTTGAGGAAATTTGTGCTAGATTTCTTTGAAGACATTCTCATCTACAATGGCACATGTGAAGAGCATCTCCAGCATATTGAGATGATATTACACATTCTGGAGGAGTGAAAATTCTATTTAAGCTCTCCAAATGTGATTTTGGGCTCACAGAGATGCTTTATTTGGGCCACATCACTGGAGTGGATGGAGTAAGGGTCCATGAGGAGAAGATATGTGCTATTGAGGACTAGTCGGAGCCAAAGAATGTAACAGAACTTCGGGGGTTTGAAGGCACTGCACCT
The DNA here is from genome assembly GCA_034641835.2 of Pinus albicaulis. Lineage (NCBI taxonomy): Eukaryota > Viridiplantae > Streptophyta > Pinopsida > Pinales > Pinaceae > Pinus > Pinus albicaulis. The sequence continues at coordinate 13,256 of JAXQQM020082968.1, forward strand.
ACTACTGAAAATTTGTAAAATGGTTATCCAAACTAGCAGGACCACTCATAGATGTGACCAAGAAGGGAGTTCTTGGTTGGATGTATAATGTTCAAAGGGCCTTTGATATGATCAAAAAGGTGATGAGAAGTTGTCAAGTGTTGGTATTGCCAGATTTCACCCAGCCCTTTGTGCTGGAATGTGATGCTTTAGGGGAGGGCATTGGCGCACTCTTAATGCAGGGAGGCCACCCCATAGCCTTTGAGAGTCAGAATTTTCTGCCACATCAGAGGTTGTACCCCATATATGACAAGGAAATGTTTGTCATTATGCATGCATTGGAAAAATTTAGGTAGTATCTGGTGGGTAATAGATTCCCAATAAAGACTGATCACAACAATCTTCAGTATTTTCTTGAGCAGAAGTAGCTGTAAGAGAGGTAGAAAAAATGGGTTAGAAAAATACAAGAATATGAATTTGACATTGAATATATCAAAGGGAAGAGCAGTGTGGTAGTGGATGCCTTGTGATAGAGGCCAACAATGCTGTCCTTGATGAGTTTGGATTCAGATTGGAAGGCCCAACTATTAGTGGAGTATTCCAAAGACCGCTTCACATGTGAGATACTAGATGGGAAGGTGACCAATGAGAGGTATAGAGTGATGGATGAGATCATATACTACCAGGATCGAATCTTCTTGACTATAGATTCTAAGCTCAAGGATAAAATCTTGCATGCAGCACATGATTCACCACTCTCAGGCCACCAAGGTTTAATAAAGATATATCAGGCCATTAGAGAGATATTCTCATGGAAGGGCCTCAAGGAGGATGTGCTCGAGCATATCAGGGAGTGCATAGTTTTCAATAAGAATAAAGGGGAAAACAACCATCATGCAGGGTTGTTACATCCACTTCCTATTTTGGAGGGAAATGGGTGAGCATTTCTATGGACTTCATTACCGTTTTTCCAGTAGTACTGGATTGAATATTTGTGGTTGTTGATCAACTAACAAATTATTCACATTTATTTGCCATCTCTTCACGGTACATTTCTTCAAAAGTGGTTGAGAATTTCTTTAGAGATGTTTTCAGACTTCATGGTCTTCCTAAGACCATAGTCAGTGATAGCGATAGCCACTTCATGGGTGGCTTTTGGCAGGAGATTTTCCGTTTGGTGGGTACCAAGTTGACAACAAGTAGTAGTTATCACCCCCAGACATATGGGAACATAGAGATAGTAACCAAGTGGCTAGAAGACTACTTGCGAAACTATGTTTCGGGGCAGCAGAGTGCATGGCTACACTAGCTCCACTTGGGAGAATATTGCTACAATACGACATTTCATATGTCGATCGATATGTCTCAATTTTGGGCTCTATATGGTTATGATGCTTTATCATTTTTTGATGTGATGTTTGGAGTAAGTGTTGGGTCTCTTTACTAGGTAAACTAACACAAGTATTTTATTATCAATCTGGGCTTGTAGAAATTAGAAGCATCTCCAAGATATATGGATTTTAGCTATAGTCAAGTTTAGAAGATGAATAATTAATATTAAAGTAAATTAATATTACAAATATAAAACTTAACTAAATAATTTCTAATTCAATTATGTAATGAGAAGAAGAATAAGCTCCTAACTTAGGACAACTTGTTTGTCCTTTTCTACAATACTACTTCATGAGTCAAAAACCAAAAACCACTAATGAAAAATAGGTCAAGATGCATGAAATAATAATAGAAGAGGCTCCTAACTAAGGATATCCTTGCTTTCCTTCATTACAAATTCATTCATCATTATGTCATTGTTAGTAAATAGGAAATTTAGAAAATCACTTAAAAACAAGACAAATGAATTCGAGTTTTTAGTTCTTGATCAGATAGAATGAATGTTTAACTTAAACACTGGTTAACCCTTCATATGTAGAATACAAGTTAGAATTAGGTTCATCAGCAATCATAACATATCATTAACTGATTAAGGATAAAACAAAACTAGTTCAGGAAATTGCAACTAAATTAACCAGAAAGTGCACTTAGCTCGGTGTGGGGCCTTCCACCCTTGCCTCGCACATTGTGAGTACTTTCATTTACTGAAACTCAATTAAGCATTCACCATATAGAACAAAAGAAAAGGAGATAGAATAGGTTCTTCAATTAGCTCTCAAAATTTCAGAAATATCAAAATGAAGTTATACAAATTCTACATATGAATGCCTTCAATGTCTTAGGCTTAAATAGAGAAATATGAAACAAACTCATCTAAAATTTCCCCAACAGCCATGTATATCCTTATCCTATATATTCTGGTCGAGCTCATCCATCTAATCTCTCAAAATCTGAAAAATCCCGTAAAATGCTAAATTTGACCTATTTCCTAGGGATTTCCATAAAAACAGGTTGTGTTTGACAGCCTTTGACCGAGCCTGTTTAAGCTCGGTTTTACCGAACCAATAGCTTTACATCCATTCTTAGTTCCAAATATTTCTATAAATGTGCTCATCTAGAGCCCAGGTTTCTTGTAAGCATGACATCAATGAAGTCATTACGGGAATTTCTGGTCTGGTCCAAAAATGCACTTAAAATTCAATTCTTGTAAAAACTTATAAAAATTGAAAAAATTAATTTATATACCTGGATATGCATAAATTTGTAAAAATAGAGTGAATATGGATGGTATATGGATGGATAGCATGGTAATAAAGTGTATTTACTTAAACAAAATTGGATAAAAAACGAGGGCCAACATCTCCCCCACGATGATGTACAAGCATGCCCTCATGCTTGCCTCTTTATCTTGGAACTTCTAAGTTCTGATGTTGATAATGTTATTGATCTAGATGCTTCCTACTGTGCTTCTTGAAAAATAGAATCTATCCCTTTAGATTGTTCTTCTTTGTAGATCAAAGCCTTGACTTTCTATTTTTCATACTTGATCTTCCATGAGTTTTTCTCTTTGAGCCATCTAAATTATTGCATGGATAGAAGATTGTTCTTTGTTTTTAATTTTCCCACTTTCTCATTCAGTTTCTCATTCTCCTTGATCAAATTTTCATTTTTTTTCCTTTATGTATTATTTTCCCTCTTCAAATGCCTCTCTAGTATCCTGCTTACCTCCAATTGATCTATCAATTCTTTTATTTTCATGAGGTTTAGCTCCTTTTCTTATTATTTGGTGTCTTTATCAAATGAAGTGGCTTCTATCTCAACATTATCAAAATATGAATCTCTTTCTAATGTGTTTTCATAGGCCTCCTTCTGCAATCTTTCAATAATTTCATCAGCTTGTTTTGTTATGGGAGATGTCTCAACAATTTTCACCTCAGGTTCTTTCTCTTTACTGGTTGTGTCTATTGGAATATTTCTTCTTTGTCTCCTAGGAATGGATAGGAAGGATTCTTCTCTTTAAAACATGATTGTCTCTTGTTTCTTTTTGGACCTTTTCCTTGGATAAAGAGGTGAGTTCATTATACTCTTTGTTTCATGAACTGGTTTAAATTTTTCTTCTATGATTTTTTCTGTCAACTGATGTTGAGTTAGGAACTCTTTCCACATTACAGCCTTGGTTTTCAACTGATACTCAACAAGAATTTTAATTAGTCCTTGATGGTAGATTTGTGCCTCTTTGGGTTTCTTTTCATTCTTCACATTTTCTATCATTTTGATCAAATTTTTAGAGAAAAATTATGGCAAATTGATTTTCATCTCTCCCTTGATGTGTTGAAGCAATCTAATATGGTAGAGGTGCACTACACTGTGCCTACTGTCACATGTGAAAAAATTCTAAATGATTAACACTGAATCTATCCAATTCTCATTAAACCATTCCCTTGTAATCCCCTTGGTTATGTCAAATGATCCCTTCCTATTTTTCTCCAGAAATAAACTCCATCCCTTATCTTTAAATTGAAAACCCTTATGATATTGTTCCCCTGACAATGACAAATCTAAGGCCTAAGAAATGGACTTTGGATTTAATGGGATGACTAATTTTCCCACCATAGTTTGCTCCTGTGTGTAATTATTTATGAACTCCTTTGTATTTCTCTCATTATGTCCATTAAGCTTCTGGAGGAAACCTATTAAGCCAGCTTGGTAAAGTTTTTCTATGGTGTCTTTTTCCCAATGCTCAATTTGGAAGTATTTTGGTTCTATCCTTGTAGCCATGTATTCTGAAAAGAAATTAATGTATCCTTCCACTGTCGTCATTCTCATTTTGAAAAATAAAAATTTATGCACTAGATCTTTGTTGACATATGCATTATGGTGGTAAGGCTTACCTCTTTTCTGATGCCCTTGATAAAGAAATGAAACCAACTTTCTTCAACCTCCGTTCTCTTGAAAAAAACGAGCCCACTGCTTCCAAAAACACAACATTTTGATATAGAAATATTATAAAAACATATAAAAATGTTTTTATTAATCTATTTCTTATATTCTATGCTATGTTTCATCAAAAAATTTAAAATATCCTCTGTCTGTGATGTAGAATTATCTGTCTCTGAATTGATTGTATAGAAAAATAAAAATATTTTATGCTACAGTGTCTTTTTATTCTTCTAATTCACACATAATTCCTCCTCTCTTAAGACAAAATCAACATCCATTTAGTCTGAAATGACCAAGGCTTACTGTGTGCAAAAAGTTTCAAAGAATGGCTCACTTTATATATGTCAACATTCATCAAATAACTCGTGAAATGGCTTCACTATGTTTTCAAAATCCATAAAAACATTGCTCTATGTATACAAAAAAAATTGACCATGTTTTTATTGCTCCTTAACTCATAATTCAATCTCTATTTTTTGCCAAAATTCATCAAAAATCCCTTCCTTGTTTCGAAAATTTTCACTGTGCAAAAAAATGAAATGAATTTTCCCATACAGACCAAACATGAATGAAACGAATTATGCCCACTGTGTGTTAAAAATAGGAAACATTGTGTTATCTGTATGTATCAAAATCGAAATCGAAAATTCTATGTTTTCACATACAACCATGCATGAGGAAATTGCAAGATTACCTGATCTAGAAGTGATTTTTGTGATATTTCTGAGATAACTTGAGTTCCTATGTTAGACAACACCAATTCAATAAGAAATTTCCTTCGATATTTCCAAGGATTCGTTCATTAAATCAATGGAAAATACTTTTTTAATGGTGGAAGAGTTAAGTGAATGGTAGCATAGACAAGTTTAAACAGTGGAAAAGGCACTCATTTATAACTTGAATTTTAAATTGTGTTCAGAAAAAATCTCAAGATTTACTTATTCTGAATATTTGTTGCACTAATGTGAAAAATCCTAGTTTTTTTCTTACCTTCTTGCTCCACGAGATCTTTGCACTTTGTGGTGTGTTTTATTAACATGACTGCCAAACATCTTGGCTCAAATACTAGTTAATATTAATGATTAATTCCGCTCCTCTTCTTATCTCTTCGTTCCTTCGTTGCTATATTTCATGCTTGCTTCTCTCGACTTGAGTTCCTCTGTATCATTCACGGTCTTCCTACATTTTCTCTGTCAATTTCTTCTTCACAAGGTATTTTGAATGTGTGTCGATGGTTTGCACAACATTCAACTTCCTCTTTGAGCTTGCAATGGCTATGATTGTGAAGAAAATGCGATTTATAGAGGTCCGTGGGTTTGAAAATGGCGGAGGCTTTTACTAATTGCACAGGGTTTGTTTTCATTTTATATCATCATGTTTTTGAATTTTTGTTGATCATTTTCTCATGCACCGATCTCTGACTGAGATTCCCTCGTGGCTTAGTCTTTCTGACTTTCTCTGCATACTTTCTCCATGGTGTATACATCCATAACCCACGTTCTATGTTTTACTCATTATGTTGCCCATATCTCATTTCTCATTCATGACTATGCTAACCATGTTCTCTGCTACCCTCATTGCTTTTCATACCCATCGAAATGCATCATATTTTCGTTCCTTCCATTACATAATTTCAACTTAGGTTATGTCACAATTGCATTATCCACCACATGAATCATTCTATACCTTAGCTTTGTCATATATGCATATTATTGTGCCATTCCATCAAATGATATTTTCACTTTGTACTTTTTAGCTTAGGTTTTGATCTTTGTATTGTTTAATTTAATTTTAAAAATGACCCTAGAATGGTGATGTCTTAAAAGTAATTTTTTATCATGACACTAACCTTTGTTTCTTTTGTAGGTCCAACAAGAATTTGATATTTGAGCCTTTCATTTTTTATCCTTATGTTTAAGAAAATTAGGGTTGATGTGGTATGGAATATGGAATGAAATCTGATATATGGAATGATAGTTAAATGGGTAGGATAATGGATATGGATAAGAATATATTGGGTAGACTAATGAATAGGGATAGGAATATAATGAGTAGAAAAATGAAGGTAGTGAAATGTAGGTAAAATATGCATATAAAGCACTAAATTACTCTTAACAATCTCTATAATATTTAAAAAAAATCGAAATTTTTAAGTGTAAAATTTTTAGTTACTGTACTTGTACTCCCATAAATTTTTTGATGTCAATGATGTCCTTCGGTCAAATGATGGTTGACAATGTTTTTATTATCATAACAATGGCTCTTCCAGGATATGTAGAGACTTTATTTATGCTTCATGTTTTCGCATCTAATTATTGATTCAGGATGATGTTGTTCAGGTCCCTTCTGCAGTTTATAATTTGATGTTTCAGGTCCATTATGACATGTTCTTCAGGCTTGAATGTTGATGTAGTTCAGGTCCTTTCTGACATGTGCTTCAGGCTTGAATGTTGATGTAGCTCAGGTCCCTTCTGACATATAATTTTCAACAATGTTTCAAGTTGCTTATGTCATACGATACAGGTCCCTTCTGCATAATGTTCTCAATGATATCTCAGGTCCCTTCTTCACAATATTTTCTATGATGTATCAGGTCCCTTTGTACTTGTTATTCAGGTTCCTTCTTCAATTCAGCTGCTCAAACTATTTACATAGTTTTATTACAAGCTTCCCCCTTGCTGATGTTAATGCTTGTCCTCAAGTCTTATGTGTCTTGGAGGATTAAATCTGCAAAACCATACTGAAGTTAAAAAAAAAATGAAAATAGAATTCATATTGGCCAAACAAGTTGGTTTTCCAATATGAATTCGAGTTTGTATTGTGCCAGTCTCGTGATTTTCACAACCAAAGTATTTTTAAAAAAATTGTTCTAGAGTTATTGAAGGCATATTTTTATGGTGTTCCATTAGTTCCAAAACAATATCTGTTGAAATTATTTTCATAGAATCCTATTTATTTATAGGCTTATTGTAGACTTTAAGGCTATGTCCATTAACTACAATTGAAATAGATGCTTCGTCAATTGTTTTTATTTTTACAACGCCATCGTCAAAGATCTCTTCGATCTCATATTTCCCAAGCCAATGAGCTGTAAAATTTGCCTTGAAATATTTAAACTTGGAGTCGAAAAATAGTGCCCAGTCTCCCTTTTGAAAAAAATTATTCTTGATGAATCAATCATGCCATTTTATTCTTTGCTCTTGCATAAGAGATGTGTGTTCTACTGTTTGTTGTCTTATCTCATCCAGTTGATTTAATTCCATAACTCGTTGTTTTTGTGCTTCATATAATTCCATTCCCAACTTTTCTGCTAGTTTGAATGTATGTATTTCAAACTCTATGGGTAACAGGACTTGTTTTCCATACACCAACTGATATGGACTAAACCCAGTTTTTTTTCCATGTTATCCTATATTCCCATAGTGCATCTCTCAATTTCTCTGACCAGTCCTTTCTATTCATTTGTATAGTTTTCATCATGATATTCTCCAGGAATTTGTTTGTTGACTCCACTTGTCTATTTTCTTAAGGATGGTATGGAGTTGCTTTCTATGTTTGATCTTGTACTACTCTGTAAGATCTCGAACAAGCTTGCATGTGAACTGTGTGCATTGGTCAGTTACAATCTGTCGTAGAACTCCATACCTTAAAAATATTTCTTCAAATAGAAAAGAAACCATTGTATCCTCTGTTGCTTATGTCACTACCTTTGCCTCTACCCACTTAGTAACATAATTTGTACATACCAGGATGTACTTCTTTCCATTTGATGGCGAGTCAATTGGTCCCACAAATTCTAGAGCTCATTGCTCAAATGGTTCTATGAGTACTTGTGGCTTTAATGGCATTTCATCTGATGCCACTGGTGTTGTCTCGAGGGGTCCTGACCCAGGTTCGGAGTGCAAGGTTTTCCAAAAAACCCCTATCCTACTGGCCCTTTCGGCAGTGACCTGCTTGCGCAGGTCAAAGTCTCACCCGAAGTAGTATGGGTGGGTGCTAGAACTAGGTTTCCGCACCCTGAGAAAGGATAGGTAAGGTAAGCAGAGCTGCGCTAGATCCTGTGATTCCCAGATTACCTTATTATGCATAGATTCAGTTAGGTCTCTATTTGCATCCATGTGTGCTATATCTATAATTATATGCTTTTATGACAGTAGCACCATATTGCATAATTAGAACAGATACAGAGAACATGCTTACACATATCTTCGCAGCGTAAATACAGAAAATACACAATATAGAAATTACCAATGATTCACACAAAGAGTACTCACAGATTTAGTTCTCTATCAACCTTTCTTATTCATTCATGCATCAATTCGTCCTTACAATTCCCTTCCCAGCCTGCACACACAACAGCAGGGTCCGCACAAAGCTGGACTTGGATCTCCGCACACATAGCCAGCAGGATTCCTTTCCCCAAAACCCAGACAGATAGCTTAAACCACAATTCGCATCAATATCTCTTCATTTTCTTACCTTACAATACAAAATGTTCCTCTATTTATAATAATCTAGCCTAGACTTTCCTATGGTATGAAAACTGTGGTTTTGGACCCCTGGTTTACCCTTTTACCCCTTACAATTCTTTCGGGGCTTTGACTTGCCCCAAAACCCCTCCACTAGATTAAATCTAATCAAAAGTATCCAAAATGGACTAGCTTATCAGCTTGTAGGAGACCCTGTTCGAACAGTCCCCCAACACAATCTTGTGACTCGTCCCGAGTCACTGTAGCCACCATAATCTTGTGACTCCTTCTTCTGCTGCACTGAATAATCTATAGGGGCCACACCTGTAGTGAAGAACTCAATGATATCAGCAAAGTGTGCATCAACCACCTTAATGGTGAACAACTGTGCATCTGGTAAGCCTTCTTCCAAGCTAGTAGGTTCTTCCCCTGTTTCATTGCGACATAGATGATCCGAGCCTACATTCAACCTTCTGGGCTTGACGATGATCTCAAAATAATATTCCTGAAATAGCAAAAACCAGCGGCAAATCTTCCCCCCCAGAACAGGCTTTTTGACCAGGTATTTCAAAGGCAAATGAACAATGAACATTTTAAAGTGTCCACCTAGTAGGTAGTGCCGATATTTTCGTAACGCGTAAACCATAGCCAATCCTTAATTCTCATTGGTAGAGTAGTTCCGTTCTGTGCTCGAGAGTTTATGACTCGCAAAGGCAACCAGGTGATCAATATCTCCTTCTCCACACTGAGTGAGGACAACGCCCAAGGCGATGCCTGATGCATCCACATGTACATGAAATTCCTTCGACCAATCAGGAAATATTAGTATGGGGGCAAAGATCATCTTCTCCTTGAGCAGTGCAAAGATATTCTGACATTAATCATCCCAAAAAAAGGAAACATCTTTTTTAAGTAGCTTTTCCATGGGTGTTGTGATCAGGGCATACCCCTGAATGAATTTCCTGTAACAGCCTGTGTGTCCCAGAATAGAACGCAACTTTTTTTCCGTTGTTGGGACTGCAAGGTTTATCATTATGGCTACCATCACAGGATCAACCATCAACCCTTACCGACAGACTATGTGTCCGAGCAAGATTCCAAATGGTACACAGAAGATGCACTTCTTAATATTCAAGGAAATCCAGTGCTTCCGGCACGCATCCAACATTAATCGCAGGTTAGAGACATGCTCCTTTACCAAGAAAAACTATCCAGTCATTGAAATAAACCTCTAGGAACTTATGAATAAACTCCTTTAATACAACAACTATGACCCTTGAAAAAATAGCAGGCACGTTTTTTAGACCAAAGGGCATGACCGTATACTGAAATAACCCCCATTTAGTCATGAAGGTAGTCTTACTACGATCTTCAAGTGCAATTTTGATCTGGCGGTACCCTGAGAACCCATCGGTGAAGGAATAGGCCTCTTGTCCACCCACGTTATCAAGGATTTCGTCGAAGAAGGGTGTAGGGTAGGGGTCATGGATGCAGGTGTTGTTTAACTGGCGTAGATCTACGCAGATGCGTATTTTACCCTTGGTCTTATTTTCCTAGATGACCATTAGACTTACGCAATCTGATTGTTCAATTGGTTCAATGATACCTGCAGCAAGCATTCTGTCCAACTCTTCTTTGAACTTTTGCTTATATTTAGGATTTAGTAAGTAAGGCCTCTGCTTGACGGGGTGCGCCGCAGGTTTTAGAGTGATGGGCATAATGACGAGGTCTGTGGTAATTCCCTTGAGCTCAGAAATTTTTTTCGGAAATAAGTCCTGAGACTCCGTGAGTAACTCTGCAATTTTTCCCATAGTTCCTTCATCCCAATAGTCCCCAATTTTAGCCAGCTTAGGGTGTTCTTCCATCCCAATATTAACATCGCGCAGCTTGAGAGGCTGCTTTACATCAATATTCTGTAGTAATGGTCCAATAACGGTGCGTTCCCCTTCAGATTTCGGGACATAAATGTTTCGAGGATTATCTTATTCTTCGTCAATCGCCAAGCTCCGAAAGTTGGCTATGTCTTGCATCTGCGCTTCCCATGTTAGGACTGCTGGTGCATCATGGTGGTGAGAGCTCTTAAATACAAATGCATCAATGTACTGCAGAGCTTTGTCGAGTGTCTATTTCCCCCCAATCAATCCGAACATTCCTATAAAGTCCTCTTTTAGCACTTCCCAGTGGCAGGTGTGCTGGTGTAACTCCGCATCTAAGTACCAAGCGGCTAGGATAGGGCCCAAGGCATGAAAAAATAGATGGAACCATTCTTCTGTAGTTAATTCAGACCATTTGGTCATCCAAGCATGTAGATGTGTGCAGGGATCCCTGGGTCCAAGGAATATCTTGGTGCGTATGTCAGCTGGAGGGGAAAACCGTAAAATCATCCTATCTCGACACATTTCCTAGTCCAGGAATACTTTCTGGTGGGTATCCCACCAACGCGCGGGTGTCCCACGCATAGCTAGATTAAGGACCCAGAGCCATCGTTCTCTTGGCACCCTATATTCCAGTGTTCTTAGGAATTCCTGGACACTACTAGATTCATCAAAGTGGGGTATATCTCTTACCTCTGAAGAAATGCAGTAGAGGGTCCTCGTAACCCGAGGGTAGCGCAGCGCCGAAACCTCGTGTAACTAGTTTTTCCAAATCTTGAGTTCCTCGGCATCAGAAAATCATTCACTATCTTCCCCCCCACAAAGTATTTCGTTTGCTGTGGGGTTAATCCTGTCTTCGTCCTACGTATTCAATCTGTAAATGTGATCTATTTCCTCCTTCTCGTAGGCTGGCTCTGCATACCGCGCGCCTTTTGCTGGATCTAGTGGTACTATTACACATGTACCGTTGTTCTCAAATACCATGCTGCGCTTTTTGAGATTGATGACACCCCCCATGTCTATAGCCTAGTCTAGTTCGAGGAGTGCAGGGTACAGATCCGTATCTTCCACGATTTTTTTGACCTCAAAGTCAGCTAGGACTTTCACTCCTGCAATGTTTACCATAACTTTTGGAAATCGTCCCAGTGGGATGACCTTCTGTTGACTTTCCATGTGTAGCTGGATTGTGGACCATTCCAACTTAGGTTCTCCCATTTTTTGCCACATTTGTTTTGGTAATACGTTCACATCCGACCCCAGATCAAGAATAACTTGATCCATCTCATAGTCGCCAATCTGCGCAGTTAACCGCATTTCTCTTCTGGTGTGTTTCTTATAGCTATATAGGTTGTGTACATCCCTAGTCTCAGGAATTGTGCTGGGCCGGGCTACGTAGCTATGCATTAATACTTGCAGATTTTCTACAGCCTGTGGGTTGCGTAGCAGTTTCAGACATGCATTTAGAAAGAGCTCAACCCCTTCCCCTTTCTTGAGGTGTGTCGGCAGCTGCGCAGGGCCTGCCAGTGGTTCCTGTTCTTTGAAATTCACTCCTTCCTGAGAGGCAAGCTCCTCCTTTGCTCCCTGGGTGACCATCCCGTTGCATGTCATGAATTTTACACTTGGATTTGCATTCCTTAGCTCAGTTTTAACTCTTTACACATTATATGTAGGGGTGGGCTGTTTTTCCTGCATTTTGGATATTAGGATCGGGCAGTCTTCAATCTCATGGTCCAGCTGTCGGTAATATTTGCAGGATTTCCTGGTGGGATTTGGGCATTCTCTGGCAAAGTGTCCCATTTCTCCGTAGTTATAATAGATTGGCTACCCACGTCCTCGTCTTGCGCTTCCTCCCCGACCTCCTCTGCCTCGGGCTGGGGATCCTCTGAGGTGTGTGGATGGTCTTGGCGATGCAGGGTCTGATTGTACCCTATAAAAGTTCCCACGATCTATCATCAAGTCATAAGTATGAAATTTCTTCTCATTGTGTCCTACCGATCGACAGAACCTGCACCATTGTTGCTTTAGTTCTGGGACATATGCACCTAGTTGATGGAAATGGTTTGTATCATGCAGTCCTTCTACACGAACCTGGTCGTGATAGGATGGGTTCCCCACTTGCTCCTGGGCGTACCGGACTAGGCCCTCATACCTGCATGTAATCTTCCAGTAGAGGACACTGATCCTTCGTGTGGCCAGATACCCAACATCATATGCACCATAGATCTGCGCGGCCATCCTTTCCTTGCTCCTTTCACAGGTTCTGAATTTCCATATGCATAGCCCCAAGTTTTTCCTGAATTTTCTATACCCCTACCGACATATCCTCTCTGGGTGCAGCTTCCAGTTTCATAGTGACTTTCACAAATTTTTCCTGCGATTCAAAGGTTTGGTGACTCATTGGCGTGTGCAGGTGAGGTAACAACATAGCGATGAACCACTCTGTGTGTTGCCTATTGTCATACTCAAATCCTCCTTCCTTTATTGCCCTCTTCAATCACTAATTAGCCTCCCATATTGACTTATATGTACCTTGCTTGAAGTCTTTTACTTCTGCTACCAGCTGAGAGTACGATTTTGGCTTCCGGAACTGTTGTTTTAGGGCGTCCTTAATATCTTGAAGAGATGCACTCCCTTTTTGAGATAGATACTGCATATACCAGTCTAGCGCTCTGTTTTCGAAGGCTAGGGATAGCTGTGCCCTCTTCACAGTATCGCTCACGAACCCCTGCGTAGTCCATACTGAGTCGGCCACGAACCAAAAACGATCCATGTCCTCATCGGCCACACCTTTAAAGGTAGGTAATTTCAAGTGTACTGCAATGTCTCCTTCTAGCGAGGTTTTGGTTGAGGGCTTGTTCTCCCATGATTTTGGTGAACCTTGCATCGTTGTTCTTCTCAGTGGGCTACGAGCTCGATTGGAGCAATAGTACTTACCACTCTGCGTTGTAATTTCCTCCAGAGCAGTGCTCATTCATTTCCATGTTAGATCTTCAATATTCGCTTGTCAGTACCTAATCACTTCCTAAAAATGCTACGGTCCTGACAACAGAACCATTTTTTGGCTCAAGGGGTCCTGACCCAGGTTTGAAGTGCAAGGTTTGCCAAGAAAACCCTATACCTCTGGACCATTTGGCAGTGACCTACTCCCACAAGTCAAAGTCTCACTCGAAGTAGTATGGGTGGGTGCTGGAACTAGGTTTCTGCACCCTAAGAAAGGATAGGTAATGCAAGCATAGATGTGATAGACCCTGTGATTCCCATATTACCTTATTCTGCACAGGGTCAGTTAGGTCTCTATTCGCATCCACGTGCGCTAGATCTATAATTATATGCTTTTATGATAGTAGCATCGTATTGCATAAACATAACAGAACAGAACATAATATATGCAGATATAGAAAACACGCTTACACAGATATTCGTAGCTTAAATACAGAAAATACACAATGCAACAATTACTAATGATTCACACAAAGAGTACTCATAGATTCAGTTCTCTATCAACCTTTCTTTTTCATTCATGCATTGATTCTTCCTTACAGTTCCCTTCCCAACCTGCGCACACAGCAGCAGGGTCCACACACAGCTGGACTTGGATCTCCGCACACACAGGCAACAGAAGTCCTTTCCCCAAAACCAAAATAGATAGCTTAAACCACAATTCGCATCAATAGCTCTTCATTTTCTTACCTTACAATACAAAATGTTCCTCTATTTATAATAATCTAGCCTAGACTTTCCTATGTTCTGCAAACCGTGGTTTTCGGACCCATGGTTTACGCTTTTACCCCTTACAATGCTTTTGGGGCTTTGACCTGCCCCAAAACCCCTTTGCTAGATTAAATCTAATCAAAAGTATCCAAAATGGACCAATTTCATAGCTCGTAGGAGACCATGTTCCAACAACTGGTCTTCTAATTCTTTGGCAATTGTCACGTCTCTTTACATAGGCCTTGGAGTCTTTGAAGATTTCCGGCTAGTAGTGGCCAATTTTGAGCACTTTGTATTCCATCTACTTGTCTAAAAAATGGCCACCACATGGCTCATCATGACATGCTTTCAAAATATCTATAATCTCAACTTCTCTAACACATTTTATTATTCTCATTTCAAAACTAGTATAAAAGAGGTCACCATTGACCCATCTATATCTAGCACTTTCTCTAATAATCTTTCTTTTCTGTTTATTTATGTAATGGGATGGTAGGATTTCAGATGATAAATATTTTCCTATATCTGCAAACCATGGAGTTTTGACTATTATAGAAAATACATTTTCATCTGGAAAATTATCTGAAACAAGATTTGGATCACCAGATGAATGAAGTCTTGATAGAAAGTCTGCTACTTTATTATCCTTACCTGATCGATCCTGTACAATGATGTTAAATTCTTGCATAAATAACATCTATCTAGTAATTCCACCATTTGTAATTGCTTTTTTCATTAAATATCTTATGGATGAATGATCCATGTGAATGAATACTGGATAACCTGTTATGAAATTCCTAAACTTATTAACTACGTGTACTACACCTAACATTTCTTTCTCTGTAACAATACAGTTCAATTCTTTCAGTGTTAAGTTTTTCTTATGAAGTATATGGCATAATTAAACTGATTCTCTTTCTGTCTAAGTGATGCCCTTATAGCAGTATTATATGCATCAGTTGATATATGAAATGGCAATGACCAATTGGGTCCTCGAAGAATGGGTGCAACTGAAAATTTTTCTTTTAATATCTCAAAGGAATTTTGACAATTATTTGTCCATTGGAATTCCACATCTTTCGCAAGTAACTTTAATAAAGACAAAGCTATTATACTGAAATTTTCAACAAATCTCCTATAATATCCTGCATAACCTAAGAAACTTCTTACTTCCTTTTGTGTTGTGGGTGGCATTAAATTAACAATGACTTGTATTTTTGCTGGATCCACTTTAATTCCCGAAACAAAAATATGGTGTTTGAACACTATTCCCTCAGTTAACATCATAAATAAATTTTCATTACTGAGTGATAGATTTGTCTCTATGCATATTTTCAAAACTTTTTCAAGATTTTTTAAACAATCATCAAATTTTCTGTCGTACACAGTGAAATCATCCATGTAGACCTCTACATATTCGTGGATCATATCAACAAATATTGCAAGGATTGCTCTATGAAAAATAGTAGGTGCATTACATAAACCAAAGGGGAAAACATTATATGCATATGTTCCCCATGGACAAGTAAATGTTGTTTTATCTTGATCTTCCAATGCTATGTTTATCTGATTGTATCCACTAAATCCATCAAGAAATGAAAATAATTTCTTCCCAGTTAATGAATCTAGTACTTGATCAATAAATGGTAAAGGAAAATGATCTTTTAATGTGGCCTTATTGAGCTCTCGGTAATCTACACAAATTCTCCACTTTCCATTTCTATTAGGCACTACAACTAAGGGAGAAACCCATTGACTATAAGAAATAGGATAGATGAATCCAACTTGTAACAGTCTATGTAATTCCTCTTTCACTATTTCCTTCATCATAGGATTCATCCTTCTTTGCAGTTGTATTACAAGTTTGATTTGATCATCAGTGTAAATGTGGTGGATACATGTCTTTGGATGAATCCCTTGCATGTCTGTGTAATCCCAAGAAAAATATTTTGAGTATTTCTGTAACAATGCTACTACATCTTTCTCTTGTGATGATTGTAAGTTATTACCAATATTAAAATTTCTTCCAGGACCAATTTCGATGATTTTACTCTTTGAATTGGTAATTGAGTTGACATGAAAAAAACTTTCAAATGAATTTTGCAGTGATTGAATAGTACAGTTTTCCTGAAAACACTGATTTAAAAGATGACTTGCAGCTTCATATTGTGTTATTCTAAGATACTCCGAAATATTTGGTTCTGAGATGAAAATTTCTAATAAATCCTAATTTTCTTCCTCTTCTTTAAAATTATATACTTGATTAATACTAAGAACAGATTGAATTTCCTGTTTTTCTTCTTTATCAAGCCATGATAATAAAGAAGGAGATTATGTTGGAGGATACAACGTAACATGTTTCCTTTCATCCCCATGTGATATAATCATAATTCCTGACCTGCATCCAATGAAGGCATCTGCAATGGCTAGCTATGGTTTGCCTATAATTAATGGATGGCCTCCTAAATTTGTTTTTGGCTACAAAATGAGCAATTCTACACGATACTCCCATGAATCCAGTGATATAATGATATCTTCCATTATTCCTTCTGGCACAACTTTAGATCTATCTACAAGTTCTAAAACTTTAGTAGTATGTATAATGTTTTTCAAGTTCAAATGTTTCATAGTCTTTGTAGTCATAAAATTTATAACTACTCCTAAATCTATTAAAGTGTTTGGCACTGAAACAATATTGATCGAGATGGTAACCATAGGGATCCCAGGATCAACATCTTTTTCAATGGTTGTCTTTGTATACATGAGACTAGCAAATCTTCCAAGGACCTGGATTGGGGGTGGATATTTATTTCTTCTGCTAGATTTCTTGATGTGTAAATCCTTTATTTTTTTGCATATATTGGAATATCTTTTATTTCCTGCAGAAAAGAAATTTTGACATATGTATTCTTAAATTCATCTATAATATCAAATTCAAGCAGAGACATTGGAATTTTATGTTGTACTAACCTCTCTGGATAAGGTGGTGTCTGAGTCATAATAGATTTACCCTTCTGAATTTGATTTTCTGGTTGAGATTGTTGACTTTATTCTCCTTGTTCAGTTTGTTCTTCTATTACTTGAGGAGAATATTTATGTAACACCTTCCAAGACCTTAAGTGGACATCTTAAATGGGAATAATGGAATATGTAGGATACTATGTTGCATCTTCCACATTGTATGCTGGTTTATCCGCATGTTACTTGGATTAGCTATTGGCTGAGTTGTAAATTGTGTTGGTCTAGGAGGTGGTTAGTTAGAAGGCAGCTAAAGCTGCTGAGGTTGAGTTAACATTGGTGTTGGATTTTTAGGTGGAAATGGTATTGGTTGATGTTGCTAGAATTGTTTGTATTGAGGGTATGGTTGTTGATATTGATATTGTTGAGGGTACATTTGTTGAGGTGGATGGTTTCAATGACAATATCCCCTCCAACCTTGTGTAGGTTGGTTTTGATATTGTTGTGGATGCTAAGCCTACCAACATTGGAGTGTTCCATGAATCCTGAGGAGGATATTGAAAATTTTTGGGTTTTTGTTGAGGGAATCGTTGAGGCATCCTTGGTTGCTAAGGTCTCCTTGGTGCCATATAGTAGAGAGAATATACCCCTTGTACTTCTTCCATTTGAAACTATTTCAATTTAGGATAGTTTTCAATTGCATGATTCTCTGTATAAAGTCCACACACTTATATACCTTACAAAGGACATGTCCTAAGTTGATGTTTTTTCCTACACTTTGGAAAAAAGATTGATAAGATTTCATCTTGTTCTTCTTTGTTCTTCTTGGCTTTTAAAACATCTACTTGTGTTCCCAAACTGCTTAAGAGATTTGTTTTGAAATTTTCTAGTAAACTTCCTATTTATGCTCTTGTTATTACACTTGCTGCAGATTTGGAAGCTCTTGATGTAATATCTCTTTTCCCACTTTTTGCTCTTCTCCTAGAATATTTCTGACAAAGTTTAGAAATTTCATCAAATGGTAGGTTCAATATATCTCCTTTTCCCATCACGTTAAGGATATCGAAATATTCATCTCTAATATCCTTAAGAAAATTTGTGCGGATGGTATCGGGATTTAGAGAATGTTTTTTGGATTTTTGAAAATTGTAAAGAAATCTCTTTAAGTACTCCTCCAAACTTTCATCTTCTTGTCGTGTCATTCAAAAAATGTCTTCTTTTGAGTCTGTAGCCCTGCAGTAAGCTTAATATTTTTTAAGAAAAATTTTCTTGATATCTTCCTAAGAAGAAATTGTATGTTCTCCTAAACCCATAAACCATTTTAATGTTGCTACTTTCAAAGTAGAAGGAAAGAGATGAATCTTGTGTGTATCTTCCGTGTATCCATAAGTTTTACATAAGATATCAAATTCGAACATAAATGAATCAGAATCTTCTATTGAAATTCCATAAAATTTGGGCAATACAAAAGGTGGAATGATTTTAATTTTTACTTCTTCTCCTAATATTGCTCTTGTGTCTAATATTTGAAAGCCAAAAGTAGCTTCCTGATCATTATCACTCTCTTGTTCATTATCATGCAGTATTTTGTTTTGATTTTCACTTCTTGCTTCTTCTTCTATCCTTCCGAGTGCTTCTATTCTTTTTTCTTCCTCTCTCTTTCTCTCTGCTTCCAATTTCTTTTTTTCCTCTCTCTTCCTTTTCCATTCCCTTTGCTGTCTCTCATATTCAATTTTATGTTCTAAAGTCATAAGTGGTATATTAGATCCTTCTCCTTCTTCAGTCACTTCCTATTCATAGATATGTAATGTTTCAATATGAGGTTTATTTGGTGTTTCCTAAACTATCTTAATTTGTTCAAGGACCGATTTCTCTAATTGTTCAACAACCGGTTTTATTGTTTCCTTTTGTTTTCCTATGGAAGGAGTTTCTTTTGGTGATTTCTTTCTTTTTACCTCAAATGCTAACAAGATCTGTCTTTCAAATAGATTTAATGTTTGTCTTGATCTCTGTTTTTCCTCTAACTCCTCTAGAGTAGGTCTTCCAATAACTGGTTTTGCTAGTCCCATGGATGGATGAATTGTTGGGGATTTTTTAAAAATGAATCTACCCTTTTGATATCTATCTCTAGGCATTAGGAAACATAACTTAAAAGAAAAACTATGTTTCTTTTGTTTTTGATGTATTTTTTGTTTTTTTGTTTTTTGTTTATCTTCCTATTTGACTGCTTTGAAATATGCTTCCCTGAAAACGATGCCAAAAATTTTGGGTCTATTTACTGGGTAAACTAACACAAGTATTTTATTATCAATCCAGGCTTGTAGAAATTAGAAGCATCTCCAAGATATATGGATTTCAGCTATAGTCAAGTTTAGAATATGAATTATTAATATTAAAGGAAACACATATTACAAATATAAAAATTAACTAAATAATTTATAATTCAATTATGTAATAAGCATAATAAGAAGCTCCTAACTTAGGAGAACTTGTTTGTCCTTTTCTACAATACTATTTCATGAGTCAGAAACCAAAAACTACTAAAGAAAAATAGATCAAGATGAATAAAAGAATAATAGAAGAGGCTCCTAAATAAGGAGATCCTTGATGTCCTTCATTACAAATTCATTCATCATTAATTCCATTCTTAGAAAACAGGAAATTCAGAAAATCACTTAAAAGCAAGAGAGATGAATTCTAGTTTCTAGTTCTTGATCATATAGAAGGAATGTTTAACTTAAACACTGGTTTGACCCTTCATATGTAGAATATAAATTAGAATTAGATTCATCGGAAATAATAATATATTCATACATCTAATTAATTGATTAAGCATAAAACAAAACTAGTTCAGGAAATTGCAACTAAATTAACCAAAAAGTGCACTTAGTTCGGTGTGGGGGCCCTCCACCCTTGCCTCGCACTCTGTGAGTAATTTAAACTACTGAAACTCAATAAAAAATTCACCATACAAAAAAATAGAAAATGAGATAGAACAGGTCCTTCAATTAGCTCTCAAAGTTTCAGAAATATCAAAATGAAGTTATAAAAATTCTACACATGAATGCCTTCAATGTCTTATGCTTAAATAGAGAAATATGAAAAAAACTCATCTAAAATGTCTCCAATAGCCATGCCTATCGTTATACTATCTATTCTGGTCGATCTCATCCATATAATCCCCCAAAATTGGGAAAATCCCATAAAATGCTAAATTTGACCTATTTCCTATGGATTTCCATAAAAACGGGTCATGTTTGACCACCTTTGATCGGGCCTGTTTAAGCTCGGTTTGACTGAACCAATAGGTGTACATCCATTCTTAGTTCCAAATATTTGTAGAAATGTGCTCATCTTGAGCCCAAGTGTCCTGCAAGTATGACATCAATGAAGTCATTACGAGAATTTCTGGTCTGGTCCAAAAATGCACTTAAAATTCAATTTTGGTAAAAACTTCTAAAAATTTAAAAACTTAATTTATATACCTAGATATGCATTAATTGGTCAAAATAGAGTGAATATGGATGGCATATGGATGGATATAATGGTAATAAAGTATATTTACTTAAACAAAATTGGATAAAAAACGAGGGCCAACACCAAGCAAGGCTCTTAGAGCCAAAGAGTGGATCCAAGAGAGTCAGGATATACTCTGTTTTCTTAAGGATAACATTGATACAACCTAAAATAAGTAGAATTTATATGAAAATCGTGGTCAGGTGGAGATATAGTTTGAGGTGGATTATTTGGTCTATCTCCGTCTTTAGCCTTTCAAGCAATCTACGTTGAAGGAGAAGGTGGCTGAGGAGCTTAAGCCCCGTTTCTATGGACCATATAGGGTGATCCGTCGTGTTGGGGAAGTAGCATATGAGTTGGAGCTCCCCATTGGGAGTAAGATCCACAGCATTTTTCATGTCTCATGCCTCAAGAAGGCCATTGGACAGCATGTAGCTGCCACTATGGATCTCCCACCTATTGATGATGAGGGCCATCTGGTTTTATAACCAGAAGCTACCTTGGATACTCAGGAGAGGTAGCTAAGCAATAGGGTGATTAAAGAATATATGGTTTGATGGAGGAATATTCTGGATGAGGATGCTACTTGGGAAGGAGAGAAGATTTTGCAGCATCCATCGTTGAAGTTGCTTGAGGACAAGAAACATTTGGAAGGGGAGTACTATAATATTCCTAATTAGCTTTTACCTAGTTAGAATATTAATTTTTTTTTTTTGTAAATAAGGCAGATGAATAAGAGGGTAGAGGGACCCATAGATATCTTTAGTAGGAATAAAACCACTTCTAATGTGAATGTAATTAGTGCATCTAGATAGGATAAAGATAAATAAACCACTCCTTGGTGTGAATGTGGGCCAATGCATGTGGATAGGGTCAATTCAACCAAATAAACAGCGCATTGATGGAAGTAGTGGAGACAGTGGAGGACAACACAGCCATAATGGAGGGGAGTATCCATGAGAGTAGCATCATTATTAAGTGGGGCCAAGGGGGTGAAGGCTTACAAATCATATAAGGAAGGGGATGGAAACCATCGAGAGCATTCTGAATATTTTTTATGTATTGCCTTTTATGACTTTCTACACACTTCATCTATTTAGCAAAGTCTATTGTGTTTTTTAGCACAAGGATGTTTCCAAGCGGAAACCCCACCCTCATCCTCGGGGGAAATCGAGTGCCCACTCAAGAGAGGTTCTTTGATTTTCATTTCATCATCCGACATTAGGCCAATATTCATCCCCTATCAGCAGTGTAGTATCCTTTAGGAATTGCACAATCCACGAGGGCAGATCTAATGGAGGGGTCATAACCCCAGATTTTGAGCTTATCATCCAGTGAGGAGAGCATCTCTTCATCCGGAAAGTCAGTGGGGAGGAGTAGCATTCTTTTTATCATCATATTAGCCACCTCCCAACAGTCTCCCAACTATGGTGTGGAATTCAGCCCTAGGGTTGCATTTTTCATCATTTTCATTTTCAAAAACCCTTTTTGGCTTATCTTGGAATTGTGCTAGAAACCCTAGATCTCTGAGCCCAAAATTTTATGAGCACCCAATCAGAAGATCTACAGATTCCTAGTTTCGAGCAGTATTATATTCCAGCAGCATTATGCAGTCATAGCTTCCTAGGAGTTGGTGCAACAACAACATTTCATGTCTTGATGTTTAGGGTCATTTTAGGCTTGTTTTGCCTAGCTTAAGTGTCTCTTTCTCAAGCCCTTTTACTTCATTTCTGTTATAGAATATAATAAAATGGCTCAGTGATCTGTTCATATATCTTATGTGTTCATTTTTACTACATTTTCTAGTTTTATGTTATATATTCATGTTTTCCCTATTTTGGAATATTACAAATCTTTTCATCTTTTGAGAGTCAAAAAATAGCTTAAAGTTGACTCCACCTGGAGGAATGAGTGGTATAAATGTTAGCAACGGGTTCCGATAATGATGGAATTTCTCAAAAGACATAAAGGTCAAGAGGATGGCTAATAATACCACTCATCGGAGTGGTTCCCCGGGCAAGGGTAAAACAACCAAGTGAGATCATATGATCATCCAAGCAGATGGTGACGATGGAATGGGAAAACCAAGGTTCATTTGGAAAAAGATGTAGATCAAAGGGAAATAACGAGAAGTAGCATGATAATGGTTTCATTTTTATACAATATTGAAACATGAAAAAATTTGCTTGAGAACCTGTTAGACACCATCTTGTCTAGTCCTCTGTCAGAGTCAAATGCAGACGGGTAGCTGTCAAAGTCTCAGTTCAATATGCAGGCCAAAATGCCATCAGCTTTCCCCACCGCAATTTAGATGTTTGTAGAGCTTGTTCTTAGAATGTTTCAATAACACTCGCAAGCTAGAGGAAGCTTCAGTAAGTCTTCATTTCAGGAATGTCGTCATAAATAAGGCGAAATTGATTCTTCTTCAAAACTCTGTTTTGAAGAAGAAGTCATCAAATATGTTTTTATGATGAATATGTAATTTGTCAAAATGCTGCAAATTCTCCAGCTCTTCAAATGGCAGCAGCTTCAGTAGCTCCAATCCCTGCAGAAACAACCAAAGAAATCATCAGATGTGTCAAAATGCTTCAAAGTTTCCAATTCTTCAAATGACAGCCCTGTTTCAGCTTCAAAGGAAACTCTGTTACCGCATTATCTTCATCAGTTTCAGCAAACAGATAGCTCAATTTTCCATGGAGTTCAACTGTGGATCAACACCCGCTGACAGTTTTAAATTAGTATTAAAATTACTGTCGCAGGTATTCAATTGCACACAGGGAATGGGGTAAACGGTTTATGAATCTCTATCCTCAGTACACTACTTGGGATAATCCTAAGGATCCTAGACTACAACTAGTTATGGGTTACGTATCACCAGATTACTTCACACATTCAGTCTCATATTTCATAGAAGCACCTCTTATAGCAATTACAAGGTGGTCGTTTATTTTGCAGTTGTTAAGATGCAAAGACACATAGGTTTAGAGAAAGAGTTCTGAAGAAAGGTGGGCTTTGGCAAGATATATATGGAATTGATGAGAAGGCGGCATGCTCCAGTACAGGCTACATGGATTGGTTATCCAAATACAACTGGTTTGCCGACCATTGATTATCGACTTACAGATTCATTGGCAGATCCTTTGGAAACAAGACAGAAGCATGTGGAAGAGCTTGTAAGATTGCCAGGATGTTTCCTCTGCTACACACCATCTCCAGACGCAGCGCCTGTTGTAGAAACACTTGCTCTTTCTAATGGATTCATCACCTTTGGAAGCTTCAATAATCTCGCCAAGATAACACCGCGAGTTTTGCGTGTATGGGCAAAGATTTTGTGTGCAATTCCTACATCACGACTTGTTGTTAAGTGAACGACCACCACATGTGAATTGTTGTATATGGGCGTTCCATGCATTACCATGGCAGGGTCTGTTCATGCTCACAATGTGGGTGTAAGCCTTCTGCACCAAGTTTTTTGACAAATTTAATTGCTCAAACTAAAGATGATTATGTCAGCAAGGCATTGGAGTTAGCTTCTAACATTCCTTTGCTCTCATCTCTGAGGATGTGTCTTCGGGAAAGGATGCTGAAGTCCAAGATTTCTGATGGACATAACTGTGTTCATGGTTTGGAATCAACATACCGAAAGTTATGGCACCGGTATTGTGGTGTTGAGGACATGCCTAATGATGCAAATGGTAAAGAAATTTTCATTACGCGCACCTCTCTTTTAAATGGCGTGAATCCCACTTCACTACCTATGCCCATTTTTTCCAACCCTGAAACAAAGTTAAATGGAGAGTCCCAGTCAGTGAAGCAATAAGGAAATCGATGTAATTGGTGATGTTTGAATATATTCAGGTTGTGTCTTACAGGCCCTGGTATCTGGCTATATGAGCGGAGGACTGTATTCACGTAATGATGGCAAGCGCTGGATAAAGCCGATGGTTCTTACGGCATCTCTCTTCCCATTTATGTGCTTTGGCATTGGATTTTTACTGAACATCATTGCCATATTTTATGGTTCTCTGGCTGCCATTCCTTTTGGCACTATGGTGGTAGTCGCGCTCGGTTTGTTTCAATTTACACAGGTTTGCAGGGTCTCATTGGAAGTGTCGAACTTCACTGGTTAAAACTAGAATTATTACATTCACAATGTGGGCATTCTGCAAATCAAGTTTATTCATGTGTAGTTTCTGTCTCTTTACTGTTACTCTTCTGGATGATGGTGCGAAGGTGTGTGCGTATTGTTCTGGACAGAGTGCGGCAGAATTGTTGCAAGTGTTACCAGATGAGTCCTGTGCTTGGCCCGAAGATAGAGCAGCGCCCCTTCTCTGCACAACTCGAAACCAAGAAGTTCGCTTTCAATGTGATGGCAAAACAGATGATGAGCTTCAATCATGGGGAGCCTGAGACAGACAGGATTTTGTTCCATGATTTCCGCCAGCGATTGTTGGGATCCTTTGGAGATTTTGTGGGATTACGGGCGATGTGGCTCTTAGGAGGCGGATTGTGAGTTATTGTTGATGCTACCATATTGCATGTGGTTGGACGTGTTGGAGTTCAATGAGTGGCATATTATAACTCTGGCTATTGGGTCGTTCCTGCAAATAAATTTAAATTAAACGTTGAGTGCAACCATACAAACCTCTCTCAGTACAGTTGTCACCATGTGCTGAATCGGCAGAATTTTAGTTTGAAGGTTGTTTTATTAAAATGGAAAATGTAACGTGGCAAGCTGAAAATAAGTTAAGATATCCATCACAGCAGAAGAAATAGGATTCGGTTCCTATTTCAAGACTTCAGTCCTGATCCTAACGGGATCTGTACTCCAGTTTATCGGCCATCAGAGGGATTCTTGCAATTATAGTTGAACAGCTCATTTTTTTTATCGACCTGTAGGGAAAAGTTTTTGGTCTATTTATTGTATGCGCTGATCTTTAGGAATCGATGAGTGGCTTTTACTATTTTTCATAGTGGCCGGTTTGAGAAGCAGTTCCATCTTTTCATGGATTAGTTTTCTTCGAGCCGTTTAATGTATTAAATAATCATTTGTAAAAAGAGAGCGAGTCGAGAGAGTTACGGCGGTGTAGGGAAGAAGCAGAGAGCTTCATTGTCTGATTTTGTGAGAGATTTTAATTAAAAATGCAGGTTCCCGACACTGAGATTCTGTGGTATGAGATTTGACTGTTTGTGTCTTCTTTTGTTTCATATGCTGGCACTATTATGTGTTTATGTCATTTCATGATCGTTTCCATTTGAACAAATGAAGTGTTAAGGTAGAATTCATAATTTATATGCTCTGCCTTTAAGTTTGTTCAAATTTAGTGTTTTCTTCTGTTTGACAAGGATTCATCTTCTATGCCCTTGTCAACTCCTCGACGATCTAGCCATTAGTTTAAATTCAAATTTGATGTTAATTTTCATGCTTACCTTGCCTCGGGGAGATGTCTGTGTTTTTCATTTGATCTACTGCTCTTCTTTGTCTTTGCCCCACACGAGCCCAGAAAACCCATTTATTAAAAAAAACCATTTTCTATCGGTTTACTAGCCTAAAATCGGTTCTTATTGTAAGTCATCTCGCATCCTATTGCTCATTTTCTCGAGATTGACGGAGAGAGCCCCTCTCGTGTCCTCGTAGGGCTAGCTACGAGCGGCGTGGTTTGATGTAGCCTTGAGTTTACTTCATTTCAGCTGAGGTAGATTTGAGTGCTAACATAGTGGCGACCATCGTTTGAAGTCCTCCCCGGTAAAGGATAACAAAGTTCGAGATCCGATTGCTAATGGTGGACGACGAGTTGGAGCGCACATGAAGGTGAAACGTTCACCCCGGCGACTCCAGCTCGATCCGAGAGATTCCAATGCGCAGCGATATACTCGTACGATGGTAGGGTATGTGGCAAACCACTGCCCCGTGATGGCTTTGTAAAAAGGGTTAGAGATCGGTTAGCAGATTTTGAAATTAATGAAAAAAATTTTTCGGTGTCTTGCTTCAATGTTTGAAATCTCCGAAGTTTCCTCTTGAAGCTAAAACTTGTGTGCAGTGAGTTAGTTGTCGAAAAGAATTGAGAAGGAGATTCGGTGTTTAAATGATCAGATCCCGGTCTTATGATTTTCAGAGACCCCAAAAAAGTTCTTGGAAACTCTTCCTCCTTGAAAACAAGACACAATAGAGACGCCTCTGAGATGTTTGCATTGACGGTGTTCGTTGGAGGTATGTATTTAACGAGAGTTGGGAAGGCGACAAACGAGTGCGGATTTTACTGATCCTATTGTAGCATACATGGAAATGTTTTTTTAGTTTGAGTGATGGATCAAAGTTTGTCTTATACATAGCAGATTCATTATGTGCATGAAAGCTGCCCGGCAATTGCATCGTGATCGCGGTTGAAGCACTTATCGAAAGCAACGTTCTTCTCGAGATTTACTTGAATGGTTGATCGGCATTTCGGTATTACGATCTATGGTGTTTACAGAGTAGGGTAGATTTTGTAAATAAATAAGCGAGCCCAAGGGCAGCATTGTTTCATCGCGAGTTTTAGTTTGAAGTTTGCCAAGTCAATTTTTCAAATCATTTCGAGTCGAGTTTTTCGGTTAATAAGTTAATCATGATTCCATCGCCCAATGGATGGAGAGCCTTGTCTGCTCTCCCAAAGCTCGCGGTTCTTAGCACCTCAAAGACGGCCATTTGTCATCCCCATTGGAGCCAATGTTAGACACACGTCTTGTCTAGTCCTCTGTCGGAAGTCAAATGCGAGACGGGTAGGCTGTTAAAGTCTCGATTCAATATACGAGGCCAAAATGCCATCGACTTTCCCCACTGAATTTAGATGTTTTGCGAGAGCTTGTTCTTAGAATGTTTCCAATAACACTCACAAGCTAGAGGAAGCTTGATGTAAGTCTTCATTTCGGGGAATGTCGTCATAAATAAGGCGAAATTGATTCTTCTTCAAAACTCTGTTTTTGAAGAAGAAGTCATCAAATATGTTTTTATGATGAATATGTAATTTGTCAAAATGTTTGCAAATTCTCCATCTCTTCAAATGGCGACGGCTTCGGTAGCTCCAATCCTGCGAAACGTGCCCAAAGAAATCATCGGATGTGTCGAAAATGCTTCAAAAGATCCAATTCTTCAAATGACAACCCTGTTTTAGCTTCAAAGGCAACTCTGTCACCACATTATCTTCATCAGTTTCAGCAAACGAGATAGCTCAATTTTCCATGGAGTTCAATTTGTGGATCAACACCTGCGGCGAGTTTTAAATTAGTATTAAAATTACGTCGCGGTATTCCAGTGCACACGGGGAATGGGGTAAACGGTTTATGAATCTCTATCCTCGGTCACACTACTTGGGATAATCCTAAGGATCTGGACTACAACTAGTTATGGGTTACGTATCACGGTTACTTCACACATTCGGTCTCATATTTCATAGAAGCACCTCTTATAGCAATTACTGAAAGGTGGTCGTTTATTTTTGCGAGTTGTTAAGATGCAAAGACACATAGGTTTAGAGAAAGAGTTATGAAGAAAGGTGGGCTTTCGCAAGATATATATGGAATTGATGAGAAGGCGGCACTGCTCCGGTATGAGCTACATGGATTGGTTATCCAAATACAAGCGGTTTGCAGACCATTGATTATCGACTTACGGATTCATTGGCGAGATCCTTTGGAAACAAGACGAGAAGCATGTGGAAGACTTGTAAGATTGCCGAGGATGTTTCCTCTGCTACACACCATCTCAGGGCAGGGGGCTGTTGGCAGAAACACCTGCTCTTTCTAATGGATTCATCACCTTTGGAAGCTTCGATAATCTCGCCAAGATAACCAGCGAGTTTTGCGTGTATGGGCAAAAGATTTTGTGTGCAATTCCTACATCACGACTTGTTGTTAAGTGAACGACCACCACATGTGAATCGTTGTATATGGCGTTCCATTGCATTACCATGGCGAGGGTACTATTCATGCTCGACAATGTGGGTGTAAACATGCACCAAGTTGGTTTGACAAATTTAATTGCTCAAACTAAAGATGATTATGTCGGCTGAGGCGTGGAGTTAGCTTCTAACATTCCTTTGCTCTTGTGGAGCTATAAAAAGGGTCTCTTTCACCTCTAATTACCTCACATTAATATGTCAACCGAGAGCGTTTTGTCATTACAAAGAGTGACTCAATCAGAGGCTATCATTTGTCGGAGTAATGCTAGTAGTACGGTAGCTTAAATACAAGAGTAAACGGATGCTTGGTGAAATTAAATTACTTTAAAGAATAAATCACACACTCGAAAAAACTCAACAACTTATCGGTCAAGGGTTCGACGGTGATAACCCATCCCTTGAAAGCTGATGGAAAGGAAACTAGAGAATAGACCACGAGCACAGGAGCTAAACGATGTTGCCAATACTCACTACTGAGCCTTAGATCATTTCTCACACCAAAACATCAAATGCAAATAAATGGAACAACAAAATAAAGGATTGAACAACAGTATACGGAATGGAGCAAAGCAACTCTAAAATGGAACGGCAATTGAATAACTAAGTCCAGCGGGTTATAACCAAACTTAATCTATACACTCTTTGCAATCAAATAACATTCTTTCACTCTAAAGGCGATTCACACAAATCACCTTTGATGGAACAACAATAACGATTAATGAATTATGAAACAATAGCTTGATAAATCGGAAACGCGCACAACACATTGGAATAACGATCTGAATCAACGGAAATACGATTGTGCTTTCAAATAGAGACACTATTGTTTCTGAAATCAACGATTATAAAGAACACTACTTCAGCAAATGTATAACACGAATACTCGGTATATGACTGCTTGCAACGAATAGTAAGAACATGCAATTAACTTTTTCAGAAAGGGATTAATAACTTGATGCGGAGTCAACACACGATTACATGCGGCCCTGCAAACCTCAATGATTCCATCTTTAACATAGCATGTAATATGAACTTATAAAGCATATCAAATTGCAAATAACACGAGATAAACAAACCACACGAAGTCAAGTACGTAATGGTACAAAAGCAAGTGTCCTCCGAGGGCCGGGACCCTTAGCCTCCAAGGATACACCGCTTTAAGTTAATGCGAGCCTGTCGAAGATGGAATAATCACCAAGTTTTTATTAATGCATCGGTCAAAAATACATCGAACCGAGTTCTCAACGAAACTTAATAATCAAAGGCGATGTCTTACTGAGAAAATTACATAGAAACATATCCTCCCCTAAGCTAATAGTCTTTGTCCCTTTATATAAAGGTGAGGGCGGAGATGTCCAAGTAATGAGATAAATAAAAGCGGCGATCCCTCGGGATCGAAGATCTGAGGATTCAGCCAAGCTGTTAATTCTTCATCCTTTCCTTTCTTTGGCTCGAGCTGGTGTCTTCTCCTTCTTTTTCAGGAGCCGGTTTGCTTTGTAATCTATTTAGCCTTGTTCGCATTCGGTTCATCTTCAGGAGGGACAACGAGTTATCTCAACTTTGTCTCTTCCTTTAGAGCGGCAATTCCTCGTTTTCTCCTCTTTATATGCCTGAGAAAAATAACCATTATTAGGGCCTAAGTCTTGCATATCAATTCTCACATGTTTTGTCATAATTCCTTATTACTTCCAAATTCATGATACAACAAGGTTCTACAAATTCTATTAAAAAAGCCCAGCTGAAATAATCATCAAAAGCATACCTTTTTAGGACTCCACACACCCCTAGCCCCTTACCTTGTTTCATGTCCTCATGAAAACAATGTAGTTGACATGTAATGCGGTGAGAGAATATGCTTTGGAGAAGGAGTCTCATGCGGAGGCCTACAACCATGTTGAGTGATTAGATAATCAAAGAACTTACTGTTTGCCCCTCGGGCATATCATACGGGGCACAGTATCCCAGGGTGCGGGGGTGCCAAATAATTGGAGTGCGAAATCTATATCCTAACAGGATGACCACAACTCGAGAATGCTGCAGCCATAGAGGTTCAAACGGTCGGCTGAGCTAACTCAAAGTTCTCACACTTAAATGGTTCTCACGAGTTGGATGTTTGGATCGAGAGATTCGAAATACAGAAATTGCGTGCATTAATGGCCAAGTCTTTGATGGAAACGAAATACTCTAAACTCTCTCGAATGAGTGCCTCATGCATGGGTCCTAATGTTTTAATGACACCAGAAGTCCTTATGTGGTTTCATGAGCTTTCCACAAGCATCTTGGGTTCCTAGGCTCGGCCTTACAGTAATCTAGACCATTTTCGACCACGGAAAGTATCATAGGCTTTGAGCCACTTAATACGATTAACCCCAAATGAAATGAATGCTTGGAATTGGATGTCTCCAATGAAAGGGCCGGGGTTTAATTCGGTCTCGACTTAGTACAAGGTCGTGCAAATAAAGTTCACACAACAATCTACTGGGACTTTCACTCCATAATGTTTACAACGATCTATAAAGTCATTGGCGAGTGTTGATTTGTATAGGGGTGCACCCTGCTTTAAGAGCTTTTATTTTTAATTGTAAATACCGTTCTAATAAAAACGAGCATAGTTTTTAGCGGGGGCCCTACATGCTAAAACATCATTGTATAAAGAACACAAGTTATTCATCTGTTTGATAACGATATCTAGTCTACGGGGTTACATGTGCAACTTCCTCTTGTTCCTTTTTCCACCCTTCAAAGGCACGGCTTTTAGATTGAGTGACGTCCCTTAGTTCTTTGCTTTGTAACTCTTCATATTTTTCTCGGGGAACCGTTTGCTCTTTAAGTTGTTCGGCTTCTTCTTTGTAGCTTGCTTCATCATCTTGTGCAAGGATTTTTGTCTTCGGATCTTTTTTTCCATAGGTCGGTGGAGGCAGGAGTTTTTACTGACTTTCTTATTATGCTTGTTTGGAGTTTAGAACCCTTATTACCCACGAGGGTGGTGCCTCATGTCTGAATTTGCTTGTCAACGATCCTTATATCATCCTTTTTTATTTTTAACGCGAACATCCGTCGCATTCCCGTTCCTCGGCATCATGTGGAGCAGTGTTTAGATTCTCGGTAGGGTTTTGAACCGAGGCCGTTTGTTGGCCCTCTTTTTCCTCTTTACCTTCGGTTTCTTTTTCGGAATCCTAATTTGTTGTCGAAAGTGTAGTTATCATATTTAACAATTTACTCCGTTCCTTCGCAACTTCTTAATTCCCGAGCGTTTCATTCGAAGGAACAACGATCAATGCATTGCGGGCTTTGGATCATGACCGGTTGCTAAATCTTCCTCTCGGGGTTCTTCCTCCTTTGCTCTGCTGGCGTGTGCAGGAATTATGAACCTCGGCTAGTTCCTGTCTCTTCTGAGCAAGCTAGCATGTTTCTGCTCCTACTCCTCTAGAATTTCTTCTTGTGACACAGGGAACGAGTGTTCCCGTTCGG
The DNA here is from genome assembly GCA_034641835.2 of Pinus albicaulis. Lineage (NCBI taxonomy): Eukaryota > Viridiplantae > Streptophyta > Pinopsida > Pinales > Pinaceae > Pinus > Pinus albicaulis. The sequence goes on from JAXQQM020082968.1 coordinate 45,503, forward strand.
TATTTTCCTCTTCTTCATCATGAGCAGGGCAGTTACCTCATACCTCTCATGTATGTGATTTTTCAAACATGTTCTCTTCTTGGGGTTTGACGAGAGTCCTACTGAACTAGAAGGTTGGCCATACTTACTCATATTGGCTAGGATGGCGGCTAAAGTCATCTTCTCCCAATGGGTCTTGTAATGGGCTACCTCCTGCTTTGTTCTATTTCCTCCTCTGTCTCGACACACGCCCCCTCTTCGGGATTGTTCGTCCTCAATTACCTGTTTGGTTGGTGGCAGCTTTCATGGAGCTTTTTCCGGACCTTCCATGTATCACGAACCATACGGGTTGATTTTCTAGGCTTATCTATGCTTCCTCTCCTGTGAGCTAACAGGGCTGATTTTAAAGGGTTCCTCGGTTGCTCGGGTGGATCAATAGCATGTCTTGCGCTTGCCCGATTCTTGGTGTGTCCACCTGGTTGTTGTGATGTACTAGCAACATGTTCTCTGCGTTTCTGCAGTTGTTACAGTGTACTTATAGAATGTCTACGTTTTGGGGATGGCTACTTGTCAATCCCCACTCAATCATTACGAAATCGGCTCTTCCCAATGCTGCTACTGTTTACTGTGTAAGACCATAACTAACAACTAGTCGTATCAACCCATGGTGACTAACGAAAAGCTTTGAATCTACGTCTTGTGCCTTTTTTATACTTTGTGCGGCATCGTGCGGTAATGAGTTTAGGGTGTAGGTAGAATTTACGAGCATTTACGCTTTCAAAACACGACTAAAAGTTTAAGATGTCGTGGTCTTACCACGTCTTTCCTTCCTTCGCGCGAGGTAATGTAGCTACTGCACTTGTTCTTGCTAGCTTCGTCCCGGGGTTCTCCTAGGGTTCTTTGGCGACGAACTCCCTTCCCACTTAATTGTCAAATTCTGGCCTTCGTCTGGAAAATGTCGATGACCTTCAGTAATCGTTCCTTTTTTAATGTCCCATACCGATCTTCAGGTAGTTGGTAGTCACTGAAAACTTCAACAATTATGGCATCGGTGACCGCTATCAGCTTCCTCTTACTCAGTGGAGTGGTCATCATGTGTAAGGATACTGCAAAAAATTCCATTGCTATCTTTGTTTCATTAGAGTCATGTAGGCGAGTTGAAATATTCAACCATCTGCCCTCTCCGGGATCTCCACCGGCCGACTGACGGAGATACGTCGGCTGTCCCGAGAGCTCACTTCGAATTGCCTTTCCTCCCATGGTTTTCACTTCTGTGAATTCTAAATGGAACAACAAAAACGTTTCGGTTTTGAAACACGAGAGGGTGATAATCGCAAGGTTTCGAGAAAGAAAACACGAGTATGCAATAGTGCAACAAAAACAACTTGTGTGAAAATAAAAATGCCATGCTAGTTAAACCATGCCAAACACAGTACGTATACTAGTTTTCCCGAATGGTGAGTTGACATGTAATACTGAGGGAATGATGAGGTTAACCTCCCCCCCCTGCGGTGTGATAGGCTGTCCCAGTGACAAATAAATGGAGCGGCATTTCGATTGCCCAATCAAGTCGAAAGGAACGACATATGAAATTATGCTATGTGGAAAAGGACAACGAATTCACAGGAAATCGAGGGCTGAAAATTAATCGCGTATGATATAAGAGGCTGCTCTTGATCGTTATGATATGAGTGATAGAGTAGGGGCATGTATCGTACTTGCCAAATCTTAAGCGGTCATGGTCACTTAGTTGCCATGATTGGTAATGATAAATATTCATGCGATGTGTAAATCGGGAAATAACATATGATTAGTGCCTAGGATATAAGAAACAAAAGAGTATTAGTATCTTACCCATTGGTGTAACTAAGGTGACTTCAATACCATTAACGATACTCTGCGTCCTTAGCAGTGTCCCATAACCTTGGCGGAGTTGTTTTTCACCCTCGGAACATGATCACTTTGTGTATACTTAGGAATGTTGTTATGTCAAAATGTAGACCATTATGCTTTGGCTTGGTGACCCGGTTAACCATAATGCCAGTTCACGGGGACGGACGAAATGTGGGCGGGGCCGGCTCGTGATGAGACTGCCTCCTTTTGTTCCAAGGTTCGTTTATTTGATATACCTTTTGGACCATATCCACCCTAGGTGTGGTATGGCCATAATCGGGAATGCCACTTCACTTCCATCCTCATGATCATGGTAAATTTATGGGCTCTCAATGATACCCCCTATCCCTGCATTTGACACTTCACATATCATGTTCACATATGTTTTATTTTTTTATAGAATACTTTTCCTTATTTATGCACAAAGGGGTGGTTCAACTTTCTCCTTAAGAGTAGGAATGGTGGAAGAGAAGTCTTATCATACTCAATAGGAAGATATAAGCTCTTTGCTCTTATTCCCAAGTACTAATCAAAAAAAGTTTAAGGGAATGTCAGCATGATAAAGATAACCAATCAGGGGCAAAATTAGTGACAACAAAAGATAAGAAATAAGTATGTCTTTCCTTTTTATCACTCTTATTAATACGAGGGAGCCTTATAGATATAGCGATTTATGGTTTACGAGATTTCGGTATGTTGTGTTTTATATTTCATTGCAAATACATATTTGTGTAGCTCAAGACTAGAAAGAGAAGGCAGACAAAAGCATCCTCAATTTAGATCGGCAAAAGGGATAAGGTTTGTTTAGCAAGGAGAGCAAAAGTATGCTAAAGGTGTTCCGATCGGAAAATAAACAACAATGGATAATAGAAAAAGGAACAAGAAAATGCAAATGCGCAGATTCCTTTGGGAAAAGGAGACAACGAAATAATACTATAAAACACTACAACATGCCATTCTACGTTAGAAAAAGGCTACAACAACAATAAAAAACTGTTTGTTTCTTTGAAGAAAAAGAGAACAGTGGTAACCAAAAGGAGCAACGAAAAATGTACAACAATGCTCAGTTCCTTTGAAAAAAGGAAACGATGAGAGATCCGAATCTTTGTTCCTTTAAAAAGGAACAACAAAACAAACATCAAAACTCAACATCATAAAAAACACGCATATGCTATTTTAGGGGAAGAGCAAAAATCAAACTTTGTGGAAGAAAAGACGACAAAAATGACAAAAATATTTAATTCAAACTTACGATGCAAAGAACCACTAAAAAAAACAAGAACTTATGTACAAATTGCAAAAAGAAATGGACCCTTAATGAATTACTGAGTGAGAAGATTTCTCTTCCTCTCTTAAGATCTCCATGTATCGGTGTCTCGGCGTAGGCTGTTGGCAGAAGGAGTTCTCAGAGTGACGGTGGTTTGCGATAGAGACAGGACTCGGTGGCCATTTACTTTGAATGCATATCCAAAACCGTCGATGGTAATTAGAGTAAGGGTTCCGTTGTCATGCACCTTCTAGATTTCGTATGGTCCCAACCCATTGAGTACTGAAGTTTTCGGGGAATTCACTGAGAAGCGAGAGTCGTATAACGAGCCCGGTCTCCCCTCATGAAAGACTCTGTTTTTAATGGCGCATCATGCCATATTCATCCATTGCTGTTGAATCAATCGCGTATTTTAGTATGATGCAGAAGAGCCTAATTTCGTCATAATTCATTGATGTTCTTTGTAGTCGATTGAGTTGTGCCTCGCTTAGATCTGAGCCAACTTCACATGTGCTTTGTCCCGTAATGTTTGGATTTCGAATTCTATGGGAAAAATGGGTTGTTTTCCAAACACTAATTGATAAGAGTGAGTAACGGTGGTGCTGCCTCCATGTGGGTTCTATATGCCCAGGTGTGCCCAGGTGGTCGGGTAGCCCAATCACGCCTATGTGACGCAATGGTTTTTGTTAGGATTGATTCTATTATCTTATTGCTACTTTCTACTGCCGTGCTTTCGCCGTGGGTGATATGGAGTAGTGATTTTATGTTGGACATGATAGTATTGTTGAGTGTTGCAGACTAATTTCATGCCCAACAAATTGTGGTCCTCCATACTGTAATTATTTCCCTAGGAAGGCCATAACGAAGACAAATAGATGGAGCGGGAGAGCGTATGACGGAGGAGTCCTACGCTGGCTCTTGGCAATTCTTACTCAAACTCAACCCATTTGGTGACATGTACTATTGCCACCAAAATATATATTTTTCGATGTTTGAGTGAGGGGTTGATGGGTCAACGAAATCAGAGCCCATCGCTCAGAATGGTTCGAAGTGACTAGCGCTGGTTTTGGAGGGCATCTCATCGAAGCTTGACCGGAGTCGTCCACTCTTGCCTGCGGTTTGTCACGGGCTTGGACAAACTCTTCGCATCTTTGAAGATCGTAGGCCGGTAATATCCACTATCACCGCAATACTTTATGTTCTACGTTCATGTTTCGAGAATGCATGGTCCATCGTGACGGGCTTTTAGGATGTCAAGATTTCATCCTCTCTAACACATCGCTTTGATATGCATGTACGCATCTGTGTGTGAAACAAATAGCCTCCAATCCATGAAAATCGAGAAATTTTACGAATAATGCACTTGCGCTCATTAGGAGTTAAATGTTTTGTGTGGTTACCTCTTTGCGAGGTGAACAGTTGGCAACATCAGCATACCGAGGGTGTTTGAGCACACACTTGACAAAACGCAGGGTGCTCATCAGAAATTGATCTTCAGCTAACCTAACTCGCATCGCTTGATTTTGGTATTCTCGGAAAAGAAAATCATGCTACGAGGTTTTCTGTTGCGAGGAGTCGGTCCTATGATTGTGATGTCGAATTCACATAGCGATAAGATTAACCATCTCGAGTTACTTTGCTGGCATTTGTGACGGGCTTATTTGCTAAATATTTTTATAGCGAGAATGGTTACGTATACAAGATAGCAAGGATAACTTTGTAATATAATGTCTAAATTTATTGACGGCATGTATTACAGCTAGGAATTCTTTTTCGATATGATGTAATTCAATTCCCGACGAGGGGATAAATTTTTTCTGATGTAATAGATAGCATATGGTTTTTATCCCACTCTTCTGCTTGGGAGGGCTAGCAGCCAATGTGGTGGCTATCCGAGGAGCATCGAGATGATACTCACGGAATGGTAGGTCCCAGTTTGGTCACTCAGAGAGGGCTAGGGGCTGTGGATCAGGCTTCTTTAGATCCTCGAAAGCACGGTCACATTTGTCTCATCCAAGGAAATCAAAGCGTTGCGAGTTAGTGCATATAAAGGACGACAGCAATGTGCGGAATAATGCTCTATAAATCGTCTATATGTAGGAAAATCCAAGAAATGTCATAGCGTACCATATGTTTGAGTAGTAGGAGTGGGAATAAGCAAAAGTATTTGGATTTTGGCAGGGTACTACGAATACCAGAATTTGCTTGAGACATAGTGCTCCTAGAGATAAGTCCTTCGAGTCATCATCGAAAACATTTTTGAGTGAGCTTAACAAAGCTTTACAGCTAACATTTGCTGGCGTTGTAGAATTTTGCTAGGGTGTCTAGAGTTGGATCAAAATCATCTCCACATATGGTGTAAAGTCATCCATGTAAAGCTTCAAGTCCATCATTTATTAAATCTGCAAAAATGCTGAGATAGCCCTACGAAATGTGGCCGGGAGCATTACATAGGCCAAAAGGTAGAACTCGAGTAGGCAGAAATGTTCCCCGCAGTAAAAGTAGTTTTTATCACTGGTCTTCGAGCAATCTTGAAATCTGATTGTATCCACGAAGCCATCCGGGAGAGAGAAAGAACTTCTTCCCACCTGTTAAAGTATCAACACTATGATCTATGAAAGGGAGAGGAAAATGAGCTTTTTACAGTATTTGCCTTATTTAGTTCCCTATAATCCACAAATTCTCCATTTTCCGTTCTTTTTTGAGTACCACCACAAGTGGAGAGACTTCCATTTACTATCGAAATAGGATAGATAAAGTTGAAGCATCTAAAGTTTTTGAAGTTCGACTTTTACCACATCCTTTAGGCGAGAGGTCTAAGTCTCCTATTACTGGGTGGCGAACGGAGTCTAGCGTACTTCTAAGTTTGTGTAAATATTGTGAGCTGTGTACATAGCCCGAGGGATCAATTCCTTTCATGTCGGGGTAGTCCCATGCAAATGCTTCTTGATATTTTGTTAACATATGGATGAGCTTTGTTTCTTGTTCGGAGTGTGAGATTGGCATTGATGTTTAAAGTTTTCCACAGTGCAGATTCCCACGGTTTGCTATTTGCAGCGAAGTAACGGTATACGTTTGGTCATGAATATCTTTGAGGAGTCTTCACTCGAGTCATTATCAAATCTTGCTTCTATCATGTGACATTGTGTGCGAGGTTCAGTTTGAGTAATGAAATTATTAATGGCATCGTCTTACGGTTTGATCTTTGAAATGAAGTGCCTCTTGTATAGTTAATGGAGATACGGTGTTATCGGTAAGATATGATACGGGGTGCTTATTAGTTTTGATTATTGTGACACTTGATTTGCTTATTTTGGAGGATATAGTAACTAGATTCTTGCTTATTCGGTCCTCTGGTTATGGTCATATTTCCTAAGAGCCGACCAATGTAGGCATCGGCGATAAGCGAGCCAAGGTCTACCTAAAATTAGCGGGTGTCCATCAGAAGTCGGGTTTTTGGATTAATTGCTCGGGAAATCGGTTGGATACTCCCGGGGATTCTACGAGACCACTTGACATGCTGTAGAGTGCCCTGCGGGTGCAACCACGAGATCAGGTCAACCAATTCTAGCAAGTAGAGAGGTGGGTTCTACGAGATCGTAATGCTTAGAGCTTTTTGGCAAGTTGTGGTTGTAAAAATATTAATTGCAGCCCCTAGATCAACTAAGGCATTAGACAAAGGTCGACCATAAGTTTGAACGATTCATAATTGGATTCCCAGGTCCGTTCTATATTTAAGGGGTGTTTCTTTTCCGAGACAATAGAGTCGGACCTCAGGTACCGACTACTTGGACTCTTGGATTATTTGTTACTATTCCTCCTTGGTTTCTTTTATGCACAATTCTTTTATAGTTTTTGCGTATATGGGAATGTCTTGAATGGCTTGGAGGAATGGAATCTTTATGTACAGAGATTTTGTAATTCTCCCCGCAAATGTCAAAGTCGGGGATCCATTGTATGGGTGTCGAGAGTATGGCTAATAGTTGCAGGAATGGAGGAGAGGATGTGGTTGCTTGATTATGAGTTTGTTGCTTATTGTACATCCTCTTGTTGCTGGCAGTGTTCATCTTGATAGCTGAGTCTTCAGCTATGAATTGTTTTATCTCCCACTTGTTTCAATTATACGTCCAGGATCTTAGCGAAGATCATTGCACTCCCTCGGGTCGGGTCACTGAGTTACGGTGATTCTATGATTTGAATAGATTGGACACACTTTGTTGTTTGGATTGGGATCGGGTTGGGGGTCTGGGAGTTGCGGTCTCGAGGTTAGTAGGGGATTTGCTTTGCTAGGTGGCAAAGTAGGTTGAGGAGTGGAATAGTTCCGGTATTTGGGTGGTACATCGGTCTTTGCCGACTTAATGCACGGGGTGAAATTTGTGAAGTAGAGGAGATCACCTTTAGCCAGAGAGGGTATGGGCCATTTTGCCAATATGGTGGAGTATAAGAGAAATTCAGCCAACCGAGTTTGGACCTGTTTGATTCAGCCATGGATTTGAAGAAGAAACGTTTGCTGGTGACCGAGTTTGTAAATGGGGGTTGAGATTGAGTTTTTCCATACTACCATATTGTTGAGCATTATACGTGAGGTTTTGAAAAGAAAGAGGTTGGGTCGAAAACATACCCGGAGTTGTCTCGGTTTGCCCTTTGGCGTTGATTGATCGAATTCACCGGTCATGGTTCTTCTACGCTTCCCTTGTATACGCTTTCAATCCCGGGAAGTGAGGAGCGACTCTAAACGTAGAGTGATCAGTAGTATCAGATGGCGCTATGTTTGGACTTTATCCAGATGGACACTCCTTGTGTGACTCATGTTTTTTGCAGAGTCATGGGAGAGATTGCCATGCTACTGTTACGCACTCGGTACATACTCTGTTTGCATTTGCACAATATCAAGTTGTGTAGTTGAGTGTCCCCATAATATCGAGTTTTAAAATTTTCTAATAAATTTCCAATTTACTGCACGTGTTACTGCTTCAGCGATAACAGTCTTTGATATCTCTTGCAAACTCGATCATGATTCACTTGGTTTTTCCATATCTATGTCTTTTGCCCTCTCGAACTCCACGATGCACAAATCAAGGATAGTCGGTGAAAATTCTCTATAAAGCATAAAATGTCCCCTTTTTTCCATAATATTTAAGGTTTCAATCCATTGTTCCTTCATACCCCTCCATTAATACGGTTTTTAACACATTATCGAGGTAAAAGGTAGCGATGCAGTAAGGATATCTTTGTATGATTATCTCGAAAAGCGTTCCACATACTCCTCTAATCGTTCATTTGGTCTGATCGACATTTTGAAACTCATTTACGCCTTTTAATTCTCTAGACCTACAATAATCCTAATATTTCTTTAAGAAGGATTCTTTCATTTGATCCCAATTGTTGACTTAATAGCCACCTAGCCCCATAAACCATCTTAAAGCAACCCTTTTTAATGTAGAGGGAATAATTTCAATTTTTGGGGATCGGTGGTATAATACGTACCCCCTACATAACACATCGAGATTCGAATAAGAATGCATCCGGATCTTCGATGTGAGTCGGTGATCTTTGTGGGGATATCTTGAAAAGAATAGCTTTTCACTGGGTGCATTCTGTTGCGAGAATCCCACTTATAGGATATTGTAATGTAGAGGTTTGAGTATTTGTTTGGTTTTGAGCATTTGGTTGGTTTTGAGCACATGGGATCGAATATATACCAATAACCTTACAGGATATCTAGGAGAGGTGTTCTGGGTTGAGTGGGAATGGTTTTGATAGGGGTCTTTTTTAATAGCGCTTCCTTTATACGGAATAGTGGGAGTCAGTTACTGAGGGAGATTGAATCTCTTCACGAAATGACTTTCGATTAGCACTCCTTATCTGGGCTATCTAATGGCTGATTTGTTTCAAGAGGAGATTTTGGTTCCTTGGTTTCCCTAGTTTCTCCTTCTCCTTCTACAAAGTTTGCTAGAGTTTCCCCTTCAATTAATTACGGAGTGGAATTTTCAATTTCTTGAAAGTCCTGCTCCTCGGGTTTGACTATGCACCTCGGCCACGGGGCTACGATGATGGTGATCCTGTGGCATCAGAGAGAACTAGTGAAGCGGTTTAGAAATGTTTCTCTTGAAACCTCTACCGATGGGTGAGGTGCAATGTTTTCTTATAGAGTCGTCATATGAAGGTCGTTCGGCCAAGGGTCACGCAGGCCCCTAGCTTTTCGAGCTTGGATGGGGGTTTGATATTCTTTTACGCCTTCTAGCTAGTCATGCACTCAAAAATAAACTACCAACTTTTATTCAAACAAAGCAAAAACAAATGCGTTAGGAAAGCGGATAGTGGAAGCGAGTCTTTTACTTTGCATCACAGCACGTAGGTTCTTACCTTCCGTTTTTAGGATCAACTCCTCCCTATCGCCAGGCTTGTACTACTACGAAAAAAGACAGAAAATGGCTACACTCTTTCCACCGATAACGGCAGCCAAAATGTGGAGCTACTAAAAGAGTCTCTTTCACCTCTAGTACACTCACATTAATATGTCAACCCGAGAGCGTTTTGTCATGTACAAAGAGTGACTCAATCCGAAAAGGCTATCATTATGTCGGAGTAATGCTAGTAATACAGTGCTTTAAAATACAAGAGTATTAAGTGGATGGCTAGACTGAAATTAAATTACTTTAAAAGAATAAAATCACTACGCCTCGAGAAAACTCAACAACTTATCGAGTCAAGGGTTCGACGATGATAACCGCATCTATCAGGAAAGCTGATGGAAAAGCAACGAGCATAGACCACGAGCACAGGGAGCTAGACAATGACTTGCCAATACTCTAACTACGGTCGTAGATCATTTCTCACACGCAAAAACATCAAATGCCTCAAATAAATGGAACAACAAAATAAAGGATTGAGCGACAATTACGGAATGGAGCAAACAACTCTAATGAACACTGACAATTGAATAACCTAAGTCCGCGGAGGATTCATAAACCTTAAACTTAATCTATACACTCTTTGCAATCCGATAACATTCTTTCACTCTAAAGGCGATTCACACAAATGCACACTTTGATGGAACAACAATAACGATTAATGAATTATGAAACAATACTTGATAAATCGAGAAGCGTCGCACAACTACATTGGAATAACGATGCAGGAATCAACGTGAAATACTGATGTGCTTTCATATACGAACACTGTTATTGTATTTGAAATCAACGATTGTAAAGGACATCTTGCTTCGAGCAAATGTCATAACTACGAATACTCGATATAATCGACTACTTACGAATAGTAAGAACATACACATTAACTGTCGAAAAGGATTAATAACTTGATGCTTGGAGTCAACAACACGAGATGCAATACTGTACAAACCTCAATGATTCAATCTTTAACTTGAGCATGTAACTATGAACTTATAAGGAAAGCATGCCATCAAATTACCAAATAACACGGATAAACAAACCACACGAAGTCAAGTCGTAATGGTACAAAAGCAAGTGTCCTCCGGGGCCGGGCCCTTAGCCTCCAAGGATACACGCTTTAAGTTATGCGAGCGCAGAAGATGGAATAATCACCAAGCTTTTATTAATGCATCGGTCAAAAATACATCGAACTAGTTCTCAACGAAACTATGAAATCAAAGCGATGTCTTACAGAGAAAGATTGCCAGAGACTACATATCCTCTCCTAAGCTAATAGTCTTTGTCCCTTTATATAAGGTGACGGTGGAGATGTCCAAAGTAATGAGATTTCAACATAAAGCGGCGATCCCTCGGGATCGAGAGATCTGAGAGATTCACCCTTGCTTAATTCTTCATCCTTTTCCTTTGCTTTGGCGCTAGAGCTGGTGTCTTCTCCTTCTTCTGAGCCGGTTTCTTTGTAATCTATTTAGCCTTGTTCGCATTCGGTTCATCTTGCGAGGGACGACGAGGTTATCTGAGCTTTGTCTCTCTCCTTTTGGCAGCAGTTCCTCAGTTTCTCCTCTTTCACGCACAATGTAACCATTTCATCGGGGCCTAGAGTGCTTGCATATCAATTCTCACATGTTTTGTCATAATTCCTTATTACTTCCAAATTCATGATACATGACAAGGTTCACAAATTCTATTAAAAAACTCTGAAATAATCATCAAAAGCATACCTTTTTGAGACTCCCACGAGCTCTCATCTCTGAGGATCGTGTCTTGAGAAGAAGGATCGTTTGAGGTCAGATTTCTGATGGAGCATACTTTGTTCATGGTTTGGAATCAACATGCTGAAAGTTATGGCACCAGTGTACTGTAGGTGGTGAGGACATGCCCTAATGATGCAACTAGTAAAAGAGAATTTTCATTACAGCACTCTCTTTTTAAATGGCGTGAATCCCGCCCTTCACTACACTATGCCCATTTTTTCCAACCTCTGAAACAAAGTTAAATGGAGAGTCCCAGTTAGTGAAGCGAAATAAGGAAATCGATGTAATTGGTGATGTTTGAATATATTCGGAGTTGTGTCTTACGGGCCACAGTATACTGGCTATAGAGCGGAGGAGGTGTATTCACGTAATGATGGCAAAGCGCTGGATAAAGCCGATGGTTCTTACGGCATCTCTCTTCCCATTTATGTGCTTTGGCATTGGATTTTTCACGAACATCATTGCCATATTTTATGGTTCTCTGTAGCCATTCGCATTTTGGCACTATGGTGGTAGTCGTAGCTCGGTTTGCTTTTCAATTTACACGGGTTTGCGGGGTTCTCATAGGAAGTGTCGAACTTCGACTTGGATTAAAACTAGAATTATTACATTCACAATGTGGGCATTACGCAAATCAAGTTTATTCATGTGTAGTTTACGGCTCTCTTTCTTTGTCATACTCTTACAGGATGATGGTGCGAAGAGTGTGTGCGTGATGATTCTAGGACTGAGTGCGGCGTGGGAATTGTTGCTAAGTCGTTACCGGATGAGTCTGTGCTTGGCCCGAGAAGATGACGGCGCCCCTTCTCTGCATAAGCTCGAAAACCAAGAAGTTCACTTTCAATGTGATGGCAAAACGGATGATGAGCTTCAATCATGGGGAGCCCAGAGACGAGACGGGGATTTTGTTCCATGATTTCCGCCCGGCGATTTTTGGGATCCTTGGAGATTTTATTGGGATTACGGGCGATGTGGCTCTTAGGAGGCGGATTAGTGAGTTATTCTTGATGCTACCATATTGCATGTGGTTGGGACGTGTTGGAGTTCAATGAGTGGCATATTATAACTCACGGCTATTGGGTACGTTCTCTGCAAATAAATTTAAATTAAACGTTGAGTGCAACCATACAAACCTCTCGCAGTACGAGTTGTCTACATCATGCTGAATCGGCGAGAATTTTAGTTTGAAGGTTGTTTTATTAAAATGGCAAATGTAACGTGGCAAGCTGAAAATAAAGTTAAGATATCCATCACGGCCCGAGGGAGAAAATAGGATTCGGTTCCTGTTCAAGACTTCGATACTGATCCTAACTTGGGATACGTACTCCCGGTTTATCGGTCATGTAGAGGATTCTTGCATTATAGTTGAACAACTCATCTTTTTTATCGACACTGTAGGGAAAAAGTTTTTTGGTCGTAACTATTACTGTATGCGGCTGAGTCTTTGAGGAATCGATGAGTGGCTTTTACTATTTTTCATAGTGCCGGTTGAAAGCGGTTTGATTTCCATCTTTTTCATGGATCAGTTTTCTTCCCAAGAAATTTCATTTAATGTATTAAATAATCATTTGTAAAAAAGAAGGCGAGTCGAGAGAGAGTTCACGTGTTGGTGTAGGAGAGAAACGAGCTTCATTGTCTGAATTTTGATGAGAGATTTTAATTAAAAATGCGAGTTCTGACCCACTAGAGATTCTGTGGTATGAGATTTAACATTTGTGTCTTCTTTTGTTTCATATAGCAGCACATTATGTGTTTATGTCATTTCATGATGCGTTTCCATTTGAACAAATGAAGTGTTAAGGTAGAATTCATAATTTATATGCCTCACGCTTGCCTTTAAGTTTGTTCAAATTTAGTGTTTTTCTTCTGTTTGACAAGGATTCATCTTCTATGCCCTTGTCAACTCACCTCAGACTTGATCAGCATTCCGTTTAAATTCAAATTTGATGTTAATTTTCATGCTTACCTTGCCTCGGGGAGATAATCTGTGTTTTTCATTTTGAGTCTACTTGCTCTTCACATGTCTTTGCCCCACCTGACCCATAAAACCCCATTTTATTAAAAAAAAACCCTTTTCTATCGGTTTACTAGCCTAAAATGCAGTTCTTATTGTAAGTCATCTCGCATCCTATGCTCATTTTCAGAGATGTAGCGGAGAGAGCCCTCTCACGTCCTCGTAGGGCTAGCTACGAGGAAATTTGAGCGTGGTTTGATGTAGCCTTGAGTTTACTTCATTTCAGCTTTGAGATGATTTGAGTGCTAACGGAGACCCCTTGAAGATGGTTTCATTTTTACACAATATCGAAACAGGGGAAACTATGCTTGAAATTGGTTTAAGTTTTGCACAAGCTTGAAACAAAGACACACTATGCTTGGAAAAATTTTGCATGCCCCCAACATGTTGACTCAATTCAAGGTAAATGCCCCCCAAACTCCATTTCATTCACCTAAGTAGACTACTGGTTATTAACTGGTAGATCGAATGAAGTTTCATTTACAAGATCAAGTGAAAGACTCGACTAAAAGGGGATTTGTTTCATTTTTTAATGAGCTTGACACAGTAAAAGAACTATGCTCATGATATCTTGATTCATTTTTTAACAAACTTGCCACAATAAAAGGAAATTTTCTTCGAATAACTTGTTTAATTTTTTAAGGAGCTTGACACAACATAAAGAACTCTACTCCAAAGAGTTTGTTTCATTTTTTAAGGAGAACGACACAAGAAAATGAACAATGCTCTAGCACCTTGTTTCATTTTTTAAGGAGCTTGACACAAGAAAATGAACTATGCTCTTAAACCTAATCATGGCCTATAAGAATTCAAGGCTTCCAATAGGTTATCATCATATTAGGGAGAACAACATTCTAGAAATTAGGCTCCAATGAAAGCTGATAAATGGTCATAATTCTTCCTTAATGTAGGAAACACATCATATGAAAGAGAGAAGAGGCAAGAGCTCCCATGACATAAATATAGTCATGCCCAAGGAGTAATTTAAAATCTAAGGGACCTTGGATAACCGTCACGTATAGATAGAGATTATTTCCTCCCAAAGTAATAGGAAAATTAGGAAGGATCCCTAACGGTTGACTAGTTCCTTTGTTAAAAGCCAACAAATTTTGGGTAACAGGCACAAGTTGCGGAGAAGCTAAAGCTTTCCAAGTAGTTGAAGACATAATAGTAATAGATGTGCCTTCATCTATTATTGTACCATGTACGACCACATTATAATCCTATACTGTGATTTCAAAAATCACATAAGAAGGAAGACAATACCTTGTGAGTCGGCTCCAATCAAAAGAAGTTATTAAAATACTTGGAGGGGGTATTGTGAGAATGGGAGAATTTCCCCCTTCTGTTATAGGAATTAGAGGATCACCCTCCTATACCATGGGAATGGGAGGATTTACCTCCAATTCATAGTAATATGAAGAAACAAAAAGAACCTAAGTGGTATGGAGTTCACTCTCTATGGGAAAGGAACAATCAACTGAAACTGGAATCGAGCCAATCATTTCCTCAACGAATGGTTGGTCGGAAACAGACTCATGGGATTCACTTTCGGAGAGAGTGGGATTAACCATAAATGAATTTTGATCAATCACTTGATCAACTAGTGGAGGATCATAGGAAATATTTTGGTAGCCAATAGGAAGATGAGGATGAGAAACTGTAAGGTTTTCCAATACTTTGGAGGCTTAATCCATTTAAGGAAAAAGGTGAATTAGATGATTCCCTTCACACAACTTATATGGAAATTTTACTTTACCCTTTTTCCCATGTGCCTTATTATCACTAGCTGGGGTTTTAGGACCAACATGATATCTAGAGGCCAATGAAAAATGTTGATTTGAGTCGATGGACCACACTTCTAACACTGTGGGAAAGCCAGGAAAATATCTAAGAAGGTGATCACCCTTACATAACTTTCAAGGGAATTTGACTTTGTGGGAATGATTGGAAGGTTTTTCAACATCTATTGCATCAGCGACAATGGTTAATTGGTTACCCCCTTAATTTTTCTTCTTCTTCTTCTTCTTCTTCTTAGTTTCTTCGTTACTAGAATCCATATTTTGACTAGTCGAAGAGGAAGAATGTGGTGAAGAAACAGGTGAAGAAGGTGAGGGATAAAATTTAGAATCAACATGATTTTGACACTATTCAGGTGGAGGAAAACTTATTTGAGATTCATCTTGGGCATTTGGAACCATGGGGGTTGAAAATAACCAAATTGGAAAACCAATGGTTAATCTCAGGAGGGACAACGTTGCCATATAGGGAGCGCCAAATTTTAAAAAAGAAGCAAAAGGACTAGAATTCCCATTTGAGGGGATTCCTTGGTTGGAAAACTTAGGAACTATTTCCATTAGTCTCAACCTAAATATGCTAAGGAGTTGTGTGTGGGTAAGATGGTATTCTGTGGGCAGTAAATTGAATTAAACAAAATAAATAAAAAAGGGTAATCTAGGCAAAAAGGATTACCAGGTATCCATGAAATTCATAATACCTCCTGGAAAAACAAGAAGTATGGGCAGGAAATATCCACGAATTTTTTGTTCAGTGTATCATGTCTACAAGGCGGCCTACTTGGTTACCTATGGCAGGTTTGAAACCTAGTGGGGTATCCCAAAATATATGCGATGGTACATGGGAGCTCAGTCTGTAGTAGTGTTCTCTAATGTGTAACCGTTCGATGAGAGTGTCCCATTATACTTTTCATACATGGATAGTGTTCCTATATACTTCCATACGTGGGACGAGATATGACCCCCAGAATGCAACACAAGATGTTAGCGACAGCTACTACTCTTAAAGACGATTGAACACGTCTCTAGCCTAGACCTCTAGATGCTTGCATTAATTCCAAATGCTCCTTAGGTTAATTGAGATTTATTTTAATGTTGATATAAAAATTAAGTTTTTATTTCGGGCTAAAAACGAATTCACCTGAATTCTTAAGATGCAGCTAAATGGAGGAAAAGAATCCTTTCAATTTCAATGAAAATTAAACTAATAAGGGAAGAGATCGTAAAGAGTAATGCATGAAGAAAAATCCCCCCCTCAACTACTGTTTCACTTTACAAGGATGAAAATTCTAAAAAGTAAAACTATTTCACTATCCCAATTGAAACTTGCTCAAAAGTAAAATAACCTCTACTTTCACCAAGATGCAATAAAACAACAAAACCATTTTTTTTTTATTTGAATGATAAAAATACAACTGATGCAATTAATGTACTTAATCTTATCGAAAATTTGTAATATATTTTCAATAAGAAATTTCAAAAATTATCCTTTCAATGCAAGTGATCTTATGCATTCAACAAACAATGACTCTTGAATTTAACATTAAACAAATGTGAAAACCAATTTATTTGAGCAAGCACAAAGTTCACGACTGTCTTATGATAGAGAATCAGTATCTTTTGATCAACACAAGCAGTAAATAGATATTTTAATTGACATGGAACAACAAAACTCAATCAAAACAAAAACTTTACCACTTATCTCACAAAACCAATTTGTGCTTCTCAAAGATACTGAAGACATTCAAAGCCATAAATAAAGTAATCAAAGCAAAGAAGATATTCTAAAGATCAAGACACACCAAATATTTTCAAAAAAATATTGAAAATTATCTAATTTCTAAGATAAATGCGGCCCACTAGTTCACACCAGTGGTCTGCAGCGTGACTTTTCCAGCAAAAATTAGCGTTGGAAGCACGACTATGTATTTAAAAAGACGCATTGGGCTAGGAAAAAAGGGATCCAACAAGAAATCTCTGAAAGAAAACTCCAGACCTAATACTTTAAAACATTTACAATGTGAGGTCCCTATATTACTAGTGTAGTCCCTTATTATTTTTAGTGTAGCCCCCTTATTTTTATTGTTGTGCCCCTAGATTCCCCATATTGTAATTATTGTGCCCCATAAAAGCCCACTATTGTTAATATTGTGCCCTTACATAATTATTGTTAGGTCGGCTAGGATTATGTTTTGACCCCATGGACTCCTATATAAGAGAAAGGGGAGTTTTTAATTTGAATCATCCAAGAATTGTTCATTTATGTAATGTAAAGGAGGTTTCCTCCTCGAAGAGGCTGATTTATAAGGCGTTGATATATCTTTTATTCTATTTTGTGAGCTGGTTTCATAACATTTGGTATGAGAGCTTTGGATTATAGGGTCTCATTGCTTCAAACAAGTCATCGTGGAATTTTATCTATAATATTTTTTATACTAAGTTTCAAAAGCTAAAAAAAATCCATTTGCAAAGAAATCATGAGGAACTATGTGTAAAAATTTCAGATCTTGGTTAGGGTTTTGGAAGGCTCCCGAATTACATCTTAAATAGGGGACCTTGGTAAAATCGTCATAACCCTCTCTCTGAGCATTAGATTGGAATTCTGTAAGAAGAGGCTGAAAACACATGGACTTTAGTTTCCTATATATCTATTTAAGAGCCTAAGGAGGATACAGTGACACGTGGCATGTCGTACAAGTTCGCTCTACTGAACTAGTCCATAATTAGGTCATCGTGGTAGATTAGGCATAACTTTGCCTTGAAGAATCCAAATCAGGTCAGACCTATGGCATTGGAGAGAAGATTCATAGGGCTACTAAAGGACCGAAGATAAAATATTGGGGACCCAAAATTACAGATATACATCGGTTTCAATATCGAGCTCCTCAAACGCAAGAAAAAGGTGTGTATTTGTTTTTAAATTGCATAAGTCTTGTTTGAAAAATCAGTTTTAAGTGATTCCAAGGGCATATAGAAGCATAGATATCATTATTCGATTCTAAAATCCCCCCTAAAAATAATTAAACACCCATTAAGCCCTTACAAGGCTCTACTATGACTCATGACGAGGAAGAATTTCAATGATATATCAAAATTACAAGAGAAAGTGCAACAAATTTCGCTCTTGCAAAGAGTAACAAAAAATGAAATGTAAGAAAATCATGGGAGCTAATATGGATGGTTTGAAGAATGGCATGGAAGCTAAGATGGATGGCATCGATGAAAAAATGAAAGGAAACATGGAATACATGAAGAATGATCTAAAAGCAGACATGGAAGGTATGAAGTAAGGTTTGAAAAAATTGATACAAGAAATGATTCCTAATGGTGAAAAGCTAGTAGAGGAAACTTATCATGAGAAAAAAAAAAAATTTAATCATGATTTCATAAACTCTAATGTTGGATTGAAAACCCACCATATTCCTAAGATCGATATGAAGAAGTTTGATGGCAAGGATCATGTAACATGGATACTACAGATGGAGCAATATTTAGATCTCCATAATGTGCAAAACACACAAAATTTAAGCATTAAACTGTATATTTTGAACACAATACATTTGTATGCTATCGATTGATTTTCTCTCATAAAAAAATTGTCTCTTGGTCAATTTTTACGGAGGAAATGATAGCACATTATGAGGATACAAAGAGAAACACCTTCTTTAGCCAATTGATAAATCTCAAACAAAAGGGTTCAAAGGTGGAACACATTGAGGACTTCCAAAAATTGAGTATAGGGGTAACTGATATCCTAGAGGAACACAAGACTGATGTCTTGATAGGGACTTTAAAGGATAATATCCAACATGAGGTTTTCCTTTGGGAACCCGATTCATTGGGGAAGGCATTTAGGTTGGCAAGAAAAATTGAGAGTAAAATTATGGCGACAAGGAAGCCTACCACTCACATCTATAAAGATGGAAGTATTTCTACTCCTAGACTTCCACAACCTACAAGGTTGACACCACAAAAATTGGAAGAAAAAATAACAAAAGGGCATTTCTATAGTTGTGACAGAAAATACACTAAAGGCCATAAGTGTGCTGAGAATAAATTATTTTACATAGATTGTGAAGAGGAGGAAGAAAATGAACAATAAAATTCAAAAGAAGAGGATATACACTAGGAACCAACCCTAGAGAAAGAAGAAATGAGTCTGACCATATCCTATAATGCATTGAAAAGAATTACCACTCCTCAAACTCTGAATATAGAAGGAAATGTCAGGAAGAAAAATTTAATAGTGTTGATTAATTCGGGTAGTACCCATAATTTTATTCATTATATGGTAGCCAAAGAATTGAATTTCTTCCTATACCCAACACCAGAGTGTCAAGTTATGGTTGCAAATGGAGGAACTATAAATTTCTCTGGAAGGTACCATAATATCAAGCTAACCATGGGGCAATATGTATTTAATATTCCAATGATTTCCATTCCAATGGGAGGTGTTGATGTTGTACTAAGAGTACAATGGTTACAATATTTGGGGACGATAGCCTTTAATTTTAAGGAACTTTTCTTGAATTTTTGTTTGGAAGGAAATGACCTGAATCACGGGGTATAGTAGGGAAGCCAAAAAAGATAATAATATCTAATTTCATGACAAATATTCTAAAGAAATACCAATGAGGAGTAATTCCACAACTATGCTCACTAGAAGTTCTAACATCAAAATTATCTATTTCTCCATATCTCCAAAAAGTATTGGACAATCATTCCAAGGTGTCGGAAACTCCAAAAGGACTCCCATCTATTTGTGATCATGATCATGCTATTCATTTGATTCCAGGATGTATTCCTCCAAACATCAAGCCTTACAGATATCCTTATGTCCAAAAGAGCGAAATTGAACGTATGATTGCAGAAATGTTAGAGGCCAGTATAATTCACCCTTGTCAAATTTATTTCTCTGCTCCAGTATTATTAGTGACCAAGAAGGATGGACCATGGCATATGTTTTCAGATTATAGGGAGCTAAATAATCTCACTATTAAATATAAATTTCCCATTCCTGTTATTGATGAATTATTGGATGAATTATATGGAGCAATTTATTTTACCAAGTTGGATCTTCGTTCAGGATATCATAAAATTAGAATGAAGACTGAGGATATTCCAAAAACAGCATTTCGAACTCATGAGGGTCATTATGAATTTTTTTTCATGCCTTTTTGCCTTACCAATGCACCTTCTACATTTTAAGGGACGAGGAATTCAATTTTCAAACCATTCATTAGAAAATTTTTGTTAGTATTTTTCTATGATATACTAATCTACAACAGGTCTTGGAAGGATCATGTTCAACATTTTGACAGGGTGCTCAAACTATTGAAGGAGAAACAATTGTATGCAAAAACCTCCAAATGTTTCTTTGGAGTACAAGAGGTGGAATATTTGGGTCATATTTTATCTCAAGAGGGTGTTAAGGTAGACCCTAACAAAATTAAAGCCATTAAGGAATGGAAAGTCCCCACAACCATAAATCAGTTGCAAGGATTTCTCTAGTTAATAGGGTATTATCGCAAGTTTTTCAAGAATTATGGGAGAAGAGAAGCACCTATAACAACATTAATGAAGAAAGATTCATTTTCATGGACTCCTGAAGCAACCAAGGCCTTTGAACATCTTGAAGAGGCAATTTTCCAAGCACCGGTATTAGCTATGCCAAACTTCACAAAAACCTTTATTGTGGAATGCAATTCCTCATAAAATGGAATTGGTGTTTTTTTAATTCAGAAGGAAGACCCATTGCTTTTGAAAGCCGCCCAATCAAATGAAAGTATTTACAAAAAGCTATTTCTGAGAAGGAAATGTTGGAAATACTACCTGCACTAAAGAAATGGTGACCTTACCTAATGGGAAGACACTTCAAGGTAAAAAATGATCATGATAGTCTTAAATACTTATTGGAACAAATACTATCTTCAAAAGAGCAACAAAAATGGGTCACAAAGATCTTGGGTTATGACTTTGAAATCATCTACAAAAATGGAAGCTAAATGTTGTTGGAGATGCACTCTTAAGAAAGGATGAGATGGAAGTATTTATTTATGCCATTTCTATTATCCAACTAGATTGGATAGTCGAAGAAGGGAAGAATGGAAGAATGATGAAGAAATATGGACACTCATTCAAAAGTTGCAGCAAGATCCCAATACATATGATACATTTAGTTGGAAAAATGACTCCTTATGGTACCCAATTAAAACTAAAGATTCTTTTTGAATTGCACACCTCTCCCCTAGGAGGAAACTTTGGATTTTTAAAAGATGACCACAGGGTGAAGAAATAATTTTTTTAGGATGGCCTTAAATCTAATATTCAAAATTTTTATACGGAATGTTTGGTTGGCCAGCAAAATAAAGTTGAGACAATTAAGACCTCGGGTCTACTACAACCTTTATCCATTCCAAGTCAACGCTGGGAGGAGGTTTCAATGGATTTTATCACAAGTTTACCTAAATCCAAAGTAAAGAATGTCATCATGGTGGTAATTGATAGACTTACCAAGCGTGAACATTTTTGTGCGTTATGCATCCATTTAAAGCAAGTACAATTGCTACTACATTTATGGAAACAATTCAAAACCTGCATGGAAACCCAAATATTATTGTAAGCGACATAGATCCCATTTTCACTGGAAATATTTGGATGAAATTAATTTCTTGTTTGGGTACTCAACTAGCTCATAGCTCATCTTATCATCCTCAATCCGATGGTAAATCTGAGATAGTGAACAAATGTTTGGAAGGATATATTCATTGTTTTGTATCTGATAAAAAACTACAATGGGTCAAGTGGTTACCTTTGGTTGAATGGTGGTATAACACTTCCTTCCATACTTCAACAAAAATGACCCCATTTATGGCACTTTATGGATATATTCCACCATCCATCACATAATCTTTAAGAGAAAATTACAAGGTTCAATCAGTGAAAGATCGCATCGAGCATCAACAACAAGTTCTCCAAATCTTAAACGAAAACCTAAATTTGGCACAAAATCGAATGAAACAATAGGTTGATCAACATCACAACGAGAGAAGCTTTGATGTAGCAGACTGGGTATTTTTATGGCTACAACCATACAAACAAATGCCTCTAAAGCAATTGAAGAGGGATAATAAATTATTGCCAAAGTACTATGGTCCTTACAAGGTGCTACAAAAGATTGGTGCTATGGCATACAAATTGGAGCTTCTTGCTTCTTCCTGAGCACACCCAGTTCTCCATGTTTCATGCTTAAATAAGGTTAAAGGCGACAAACTTCCAGTTCAAACGATATTTCCAGAACTTGACGAGGAAGGAAAAATCATATTGTAACCTGAGTAGTCACGGATACAAGAACTCGACAGCTACGAAATTGATCAATTTCAGAGTATCTCATCAAGTGGAAGAACTTACACATTGAAGATTCCACATGGGAGGATGATAATTTTATATAGAAGCATCCAAAACTACTCAAGCATTGAGGACAACACTTTTTTGAAGGAGAGGGGCATTTATTGTTATTTTTGTACCCTGTAGTCCCTATATTGTTATTATTGTGCCCCATAAAATCCCACTATTGTTATTGTTGTGTCCTTACAATATTATTGTTAGGTCGACTAGGATTATATTTTAATCCCATGGATTCATATATATATAAAGGGTGCTTTGTCATTTGAATCATCCAAGAATTGTTCATTTATGTAATTTAAAGGAGGTTTCCCCCACAAAGAGGCTGATTTATATGGCATTGATCTATCTTTTCTTCTATTTTGTGAGCTGGTTTCATAATATACAAACTAGACTACAAGATGAAAAACAAGCGAAACAAGTGGTTGTTCAGTGTTTGTCAAAACTCAACATGAAGACAAAAACAAGAAAAGAGCGAACAAGGTGTAAGCTCTAGTGGAGTCACCAATTTTTTACGCATGAAAATCACTTCTTCGCAAAGAAGTGATCCCTCTATCCCAATGAGTGGGTCTAGTAACAACTGTGACAAATGATATAAGCCTCCCTAGTTTAACATTGAAAAGTAAAGTGAGGGAGGGAGATTTTCCTACCTCACTCCTTACATAGTCGCTTCCTCGATGTCGACGTCGATCCTTTCTCTTTCAAGTCCATTCTTCACTGTGCTTTCTATGTTTGAATACTTGTAAAGAATATCACACGACAAAGGACAAAAGATGCATAGTATATATGTCTCAAAGCAAACTACATGACATATCAAGGAGTATAATGCTGAATCAGTTAACATTAACAGATCTATGGGAAGCAAAGTATACTTTCTATTATAAAATGAATCAAAGGGAAGCTTTACAACTGGTGCCTTAATGTTCTAGGCCTCCTTTGGAGTGGTAATCCAAGTCCAAGCCATGTTCTTCAATCTCTTCTCCTTCATCGTCAAATGGGAAGCATATGGGCACAATTCAAGCAGAAGTAAGGAAACCAGCAATGACCAACCAAGACTCTCTAGCATGACACTCTCTTATAGTAGAGGTGAGGAGGTTAAGGATCCACTAATGATGGGGAAAGGTCTTATCTCTAAGTGGGAAATATTTGAAGATAACGTCAAGGGTCAAATATGGGAGTATTCGAGAATATCCCCAACCACCAAGTACCAGAACTTCGTTCTCAAGAATTCTAGAGGTAGAAGCTTATGTTCCATTTCTTGAGAACCTTAATGAAGAGTACCAATGCACTTTTACAGATGAATTACCACACTGGAAGCATTTTTCATAGGATAGGGATAGGTTACAAGTGCGAGCTCATAAAGGGGAGAACTGCGTTGGGCTTTTAAAATAGATTTGTTTACAAACTTTGTAGAAACAATTCAAGACACTTCTCTTTTAGGTCTTCAGGGATATCTTAAGAATATTATTCAATATGAAAAAGTTTATATATATTTTATCACTTTGCAACGTTTGTGAAATGAATGGCACAAAAGAAAACACTTAGGATAAAAACTGAGGAATGTGACAAAATATTATGTAATCACTTCGGCAATCTTGCACCTATTAGGTATCCATGCTTTCCACTGAGTCACTGGAAGGAAAATTATTCTCATGGAAAGTGTTCTCATAGGGACCTACTATGGGTGGGCCCATATGTTATTGATGACATTGAAGCACCAACTGAGTTTATGCTAGAGGGATAAAAAAAGATAATTTTCCTTTGGGATAGTATTGTGCTTATTATTATTTGAGAATATCCCCACTCACTAACCACACAAGAGGTTAGGATGCACCATTGGGGACAAATATTGTGATGGGAAGGAGGAGGGGGAGTTAGATAAGTTTTCAGACCTAATTATGTCACCCATTGGGATCAAATCGTTATCTACATAGATGACTATCCATACTCTCATATGAAATTCTAGGAGGATCCTCAACTACCACTCCCACCAGGATGAGCATGGAGACCTAACACTATGTGATAGATAGTATATCCTTATAGGAGTCATAAATTTAGAAAATATACGTATACAAATTTTGAACATATGTCATGAAAATATGACACTTGTGAGGCCAACATGATATATGGGGTGAGCTACATCATGTGGAGCTATATATGAAAGTGCATCGACCTCTTGCGTGAGGCCAAAAAGTTATGAGTTCATGGAGGACATCAAGCATAAGATTGACATAGTATTGATCAATGTGACAAAGCATGGATGGAAGGAGCTGGAATATTTAGTTGGAGAGATATCTTGAGGCATGAAACTATAGCCACTTAAGATTTAAAAGACCTACATTCTGGGGGAGTGGCTCCAATGGCATGGGATCCTCTAAAATATTGCAATTAGTTATAGGGGCATAGGTGCCCCCCTATTTTGTATGTATGGTTAAAACATGCTATGAACATGCCAGATGTATTTAGAATAATGGAATATAAAAATTTATCATGGATATTTTGATTCATAACATGATTATGCATGGTTTGGTGGTGTCGTGGCCATTTTTTTCTTATGCTGAAATGGCAACAAGAAATGGCTTCTAATTAATTTTCCCTTAATTAATTAGAAGGAAATTGTAATTCCACATCTTATGACAACTTGCATGAGTTAACTAAGTTAGTAAGAGTTATTTAGCTCATTCAATTAGAGTTGAGGGTCAAATTGGAGGCATGTAGAGTTCTCCCTAACTATTAGGGGGTCCAGTTGCACATATTTGTGACTTGTAATAAGTTAACTCAATTGTTTGAGTTAGAATTAGTTTAACTAGTTCTAATTTAGTGATGAGATAGTGATAGGTGATGTGAATCAAATATGATTTAATTCACAAGAAGTGATCAATTATATAACTAATAATTCACTATAAATAGTTGTTACATTTCAATTCTAAGAAAGGCCTGGTTGAGATTGGGGTTAAAGAGAAGATACCTATCAGTTGTATAATTAGAAAATTGTACTAGTCATGTATAAGGTATTCAGGATGCATGAAGGAATTGTGCAATAAATTCTTGGGAATTTCCTAATTAATAGAGCCACAATTCCTCCAAGAGTGTGTAAGCAAGTTTGGTCAGAAACAGGCATAGAATTGGTAAAGTATTGAACCTATTTTGCTTGGATTGGAGTGAGATATTTTGTAGACTGTAGAGGTTTCTCAGGAAGGAAAAAAGCATCATATTGTCTCATGTCCTTCACTTTATGAAATATACATATAACATGGTTTTGAGTAGTTTCTTTCCCCAAATACAACTGGTGTTGTGTGATTGATAATTATTTCTCTTGCTTGTTATGTGATTGTGTGATTGATAATTCTTTCTCTTGCTTGTTATGTGATTGTGCGATCTAATTTGGTTTTCGCAAAATTTTATATGGATTCAGTATTTTTTTTTAGTATATTAAAATATAATTTTGACCTATTCTGATATTTCTACATGGTATCAGAGTAGGAATCACAATAGACAAGAAGAACTGGAGTTTGTTTTGAAAAGGTACATCGAATTTGCATGTTTATTCGTAAGGACCACGAGAAAATCAAGATGTATTTCAATGGATTGAGATTCGAATATGCACTTGAGGGAAATTTGAAACACATAGCATGGAAGCACATGATAGAGGTAGTTCAAGGGGACAAGTATACTAGTGTCATTCATAGCCAATGATATCCCCCAGCCCGCAACAACAGATGCTCAACTTCTTGATGCATGGGAGAAGAATGTAGCAAACGCGAGAAGGATCTTGTTATAAGGAGATCAATATCATATTGTCTCGAATATCCATGGAAAGGAAAGTCCATATGCTATGTGGAACACCTTAACAGTTCTATTTCAGAATAACAATGACCACAGGAAGTTGGCGTTGAAAGATAAGATTAGAAAAATCAATATGGAGAAGGGCGACACGATCCAAAAATACTTGACAAAGTTCACTCAATGTCATGATCAACTTGGAAGTGTTGGGATAAAAATTTCCTAGGATGATTTGGTGATACTAAGACTTATAGGCCTTCCCAAGAGTTTGAATATCTACTATGAATCTGTGAATGGGAGGGAGAAGTTACTAGAGTGGGAGCGATTGTGGTCTGACATGGTACAAGAAGAGATTCAGAAAAAAACCAGAGATGGATCCTCAACAAAGACTGATGATGAGGAGAAATGTGCCTTGGATGGAAAGGTGAAGAAAAGGAAAGGGAAGGAATCCCATTCCAAATCGGATTCTGGTAAGGAAGGAAAGAAGCGAGACTTGTCAAAAGTAAAATGTTTTCACTATCATAAGTTTGCACACTATGCTACAAATTGTCTGCATAATAAGACTAACAAGAAGACCTCAGGAGGAGTGGCACATGAAGCACATTCTTCATAGTTTTTGTTTTATTTTACTCTCATAGCATTCATGGTGTCATCGGTGTTGGCTTCGGTTTGGTACTTAGATATGAAGTTTCATTCCATATGACTAGCAACAAAGAATTATTTAGTAGCTTGGAGGAGAAGGATCTGCAGATGCACATTGAGATGGGAGATGATGAGGTGTAGTGCTATAGGTGTAGGTACAATTACCTTTCATAGGGAGTTAGGTAATCCTCTCACATTAAAATATGTCATGTATATTCCTGGTTTAATGAACAATTTAGTTTATGTTGTTATGTTAGAAGATTGTGTCTATGATGTGACATTTAGTGAAGGAAAGATGATTCCTTGTCACAAACATATGGGAAAAGTGAAAAATATGGGAGTTTGAAAAAAGAATCTCTACAAATCGGATGTAGAAACTTGTGCTTCCTTGAGCACGAAAGCATAGAAAGTGGAGAGCCACAAAATCAGTGAGTTATGGCACAGGAGATTGGGCCATCCACACCATGGCACTTTGAAGATCATGAAACATATTTCTATAAGAATTCCAAAGGGTGCACTTGCGCAGAGAGATACATGTAAAGGGTGTGCATTGGGGAAATATAGAAATTCCACCTTTCACGATAAGGAACGCCGAGTAAAGGAGATCCTTGAGAGAGTTCACTTAGATGTGTGTGGACCATTCTCGACAACTTCCACTACAAAACATAGGTATTATGTGATTTTTGTAGATGATGTTTTTCTTCATGCACAAGAAAGGTGAGATGTTATCCAAGTTTTGTAAGTTCAAGGCACTTGTCAAGAAAGATACAAGGAGGAAGTTCAAGGCTCCGAGGAGCGAAAATGGTGGAGAATATGTCTCTAATGAATTCAAGAACTTCTATGCTATAGAAGGAATTCAAAGAGAATTGATAGAACCTCATAACCCACACCATAATGGGGTTGTGAAAAGGAATAACATAACTATTGTGGGAATAGCATGTGATATATTGCGTGATCAGCTCCTACTGTTGCATTTTTTGATAGAAGCATGCAATACAAAAATATTTATTAGAATAAAATTCCTCATCGGCTACTTGCAATGAGTGCACTAGAGGAAGCGTTTCTAGGTAAGAGATCAAATGTGTTGAATTTTAAATTTTTTGGCTCTTTAGTTTATTTCCATGTGACCAAATATGCTAGGAAGAATCTAGATTAAAAGAACAAAGTTAGGGATATTTTTGGGGTACACTAATACACCTCCAAACTATCGGGTGCACTTTCCAGCACACAGGATGAAAATTGTCATGAGAGGTGTGATATTCAATGAAGTAAAGGCCATGATAATTTCCCCTTAGAGGGATATTTAGTTTCATGTTGTTGAGGAGCTCTTGGCTCCAAAAGAATAACCTCCAGAGATGGAGCAACCACGATTAGAGGAAAAAAGAGTGTAAGCAACCACTTATGCAGATCCATCCACTAGAGATAGAAGGAAGCAAACTAAATAGGTTGACAGGTTGTTGCTATATGCGAGAGAGTGTGGGAGCACCCACATCATAGCACAAACAAAAAATGTCCCCAGAGTAGTAGACTAGATATATGGCTGTTATGAGTGAAGGTATAGAGATAAAACCATCCTCTTTTGAGGAATTAGTGTAGTAACCAGCGTGGGTTAATGCCATGGTTGAGGATTATGAATCAATTATTAGAAATATTGCATGGTTATCCTAAGATGAGAGGGAAAGTAAGTTGTAGGATCCAAGTGGATATACAAGGTAAATTATGTAGGATATTGGAGTGTGGAGAAGCACAAGGCCAGGTTTGTGGCTAGAGGGTTCTCTTAGGTGGACGAGATTGACTATGACGATGTTTTTGCACTAGTCGCAAGTTACTCATCAATCAAATCCATCCTTGAACTCTTAGTGCAAATGGGATGATAGATACATCAGATGGATGTAAAGACAACCTTCCTCAATGGGGTGATTGAGGAAGAGGTGTAAATTGAGGAACCAAAAGTTTTTGATACCTTAGATAGGGATTCACATGTGTGAAAACTCAAGAGATCATTGTATGGGTTGAATCAATCACCTCGTGCTTGGTACACAAGGATCGAAAGATATTTCACCGGGATGGGCTTCACCAAGAGTGAAGAAAATGCGAATCGATATCATATTGTGGTAGATGATAAGATTTTTATTATTGTACTTTATGTCGATGATCTGATACTGACAGGTGATGAGCAGCTCATCAAGTATTGCAAAGAGGTTATTGCGATAGAATCTGAGATGAAGGACATGGGGCTCTTGCACTATTTACTGGGATTGAAAATATGGAAAAAAGATGAGAAAATATTTGTATCTTAGGTAAATTATGCCAATGAGATCCTCAAGAAGTTCCACATGGAGGGAAAGAAACACATTGAGACTCCTCTAGCAAGAAACTAGAGGAAGGAAGATGCTACTTTAGGTGAGGTATAGATGCTACTATTTATAGGAAGCTTGTGAGTCCACTCATGCATTTTGTGAAAACATGACTAAACATAGCTACGCAATTAACTAGCTTAGTCAAGATATGGTTAATCCTACGAAGCTCTTTTGGAAGGCATGCAAGCATGTGTTGAGATACCTTAGAGGCATTATAGAGTATGGGATATGGTACAAATGAATAGAGTGAGTGAAGCTTCAACGCTTCACTGATGTATATTGGGTAGGGAGTCCATCTGATAGGAAGAGCACATCAGGGGGCATCTTCAACATAGGATCAACAATAGTTTCCTCGTATAATAGAAAACAAAGATCAATTGCACTCAATTCAGTAGAGGAAAAGTACACAACAGCCAGCTAGGAAGCAGGTGAGGCCATCCAGATGAGGAATATAATTGTTGGTTTTTTTGGTCGATGGATGGATCCGATAGCGATATATTTTTATAACCAGAGTTGCATCAAACTCTTGGTTAATTCATATTTTCATGACAAATCCAAGCATATTGATATTTGGTACCACCATCTCAGATATTGAGTGCAAAGGTGGATTATGTCATTAGAGTAAATTTCCATAGTGGAGAAGGATGCATACATCTTGAAGAAGGCACTATAAAGAAGCCAATTTGAGTTCCACAAAGGCAGGATCTGGTTAGAAAACAATCCCTTTCTTGTTGAGATGGAGTGTTGAAATGGCAACAAGAAATGGCTTCTAAATTAATTTAGAATAAAATTGTAATTCCACATCTTATGACAACTTATATGATATAACTAAGCTAGTGAGGCTTAGTTATCTCAGTCGATTTGAGTTGAGGGTAAAATTGGAGCCATGTAGAGTTCTCCCTAACATTTAGGGGGTCAAGTTTCAATTATTTGTGAGTTGTAATTAGCTAACTCAATTGTTTGAGTTAAAAATAATTTAACTAGTTCTAACTTAGTGATGAGGTAGTGATATGTCTAGTGAATTAAATTTGATTTAATTCACAAGAAGTGATCAATTAGATAACTAATAATTCATTATAAATAGTTGTTTCATGTCATTTCTAAGGAAGGTGTTAGTTCCCAAATCCAACTTAGGCTGAAATAAGGAAGAAGAAGGACAACACCAAACCACGCTCAGCCTCGTAGCTAGCCCTACGAGGACAGGAGAGGGCTCTCTCCGGGTCAATCTCAATGAAAATATTCAAAGGGCTTGAGATGAATAAAAGAACAACTGATCTTAGGCTAGATAAACAAATAGGAGGGTTTGATTTTGGTTTTTAGGGTTTTTGTTGGAAAAAAAAGGGAAAATCACTTTTTGGGCTTGGGGATGAGGCCAAATCTTGCAGAGTTCAAGTTGGGGCAGGGTAGGCAACGGCTTTGATGTCTCATATCGAGTGAATGGATGGAAAATACTGTTGAGGAGCTGAAGAGGGCAAGAGCATGCAAGGATCCTCTTCAAACTAACGAAAACATAAACAACTAAACAAAAGCTTAAGGCAGAGCACCAACAAATCAATGAATTCTACCTCAAATACTCATTTGTTTAATTCATAAGCATAGAGAAGGGAAATGGAAAACATATAAAATCAATGAAAATTACAATAACATAAGAAGAAAATCATCAAAACTCAGAAGCCACAAGGATCCCAACAAGTGCTGCAAAACTCTGGTCTTTCCTTTGCCAAAAACTGAAAATGTATGTACAATGAGGTGCCAAACTTTTCCCAAGAGTCCAACCCTGAAAATGTCTCAGAAAATACAATATATAGACAAGTCTAACCCCTTCCCATGCCTCTAGGGGTCGATCTCATGCTTCTAGGAGCAGTTTGAACCAATTCTAAACAAGGAGCTAAAATCTAGGCAGCCAAACAACTTGCCTCTATCCTGAACCTGTACCTGTGCCGATGTCGAAGGCGAGACCCCTTCCACACCATGTGGAGATAGTACTCGTCGTGTCTCTGCAAATAAGGCTCTGTGGCCCCTCTGATATGTCACATACACTGGAGCACTGATAGGCTCAGTCTTAGGAACCTCAAACTGGTGTGAAGGTTCAGCCTCATCATGAACAACCTTGGGAGGCTATGGCGCTGCAAAGAAATCCTGAGAGATGAACTCATCCCATGTGATGCCCTGTTGTGTGAGCTGATGTGCCACCATGATCTTGATAAGCGCGTAATGGTAAATGATGTTATGCTGTTGCGCTGGGGTCTTCTTCTGTACAAGGAATGTCATCTGCTCTATGTTACGGTACATGAAGTATGGAATGCTCATCAACCACACTCTCGTGAAATGCATCAACAGTCGGATGTGATACGCATACAAGCAGGAAAAGTGCCCTTCACAACTGAAGTACCTAATGATCAGTTTCATCAATGGTGCATACTCCTCCTTTAAGAAATGAAATGGAAAAACCCTGCTCAACTGCCTCAAGTATCCAGGTCTGATGTACGTCTCATAATAAGCTCTATCCAAATGTTGTCACTTGCTCCATTCTTCACCGATGTTTGGTATCCCAGTCGCCTCAGAAATAGTCTCTGGTGACAAAGTAAAATCCACTCCAGCAAGGTTTACACGACCATTATGCAAATGTAGGACAAATAGGCGAGCTAACTCATGATGATGTTGAGTTCGAGAAATCATCTCACAATACTGGAAACATGAATGACGCTGAAAACAATCCATTGCAAGCGGGAAAGCCTGTAACTATGTCAAAGAAGTGGGCTCCTCCCTGACATGCCTGCCACTTCTATGAGATCTCCTTGGCACATTTAGTTCTGTTGTAGAATCACTGTCCTGCTCGTATCCCTACTCATAAGGTGACTCTGTCTCTGACATGGCGCTGAAAATGTGTTTATCAACTATGTGTTTGGTTGGTCAGAAAATGAGCAAATTGGTGTATTTGTTTCAATGCCCAAATTTGTCACATAAAATGGAGAAGCTGCAAGGAAGTGTCAAAGTAAACAAAATGGACTGTCAAGTGACTTCGGAAAGGACAAACATTTACTCACTACTTTGGAAAATGTTGAGATTACACACCTTTACAAATGGTATGAGAATAGGTGATAGTGATGGGACTTGTGATGTGATAGAAACAAGATTTATTCAAATGGAAAAAGTACAGTCAAAGATATGAAAACAACCATTGAAACCCGTGGAAATTTAAATTTTAATCAATGAAGAGAAGGAGGTAACAAGTGATAGGGTTTGGGATTTCACATGGGGATCAAAGGATACAGGGGTATGGGATAGAGGAATAACAATGGGACTGTGCTATAACAACCATAATAATAGCAGTGAGACAATGATAATAACAGTGACAACAGTGATGGATTTAGGAGAGAGACTGTGAGACTGTGGTGTATAATGTGACAAAACTAGCAGTGACACCAATGACAGTAAATGGCAATAGCATATATATCAATGAAATGAGAATTGAAGCACCAAATTTCGCGTTTTGAAAACCTCCCTTTAACCCTTGGAGCGAATTTGGATGTGGTTATAGGGTTAAATCTTTCACCATTCAAACACTGACATCTTTGCTTCTAAACCACAGCACCATAGTCAAAAACCATAGAGAAAACGTGGACAAACTTACTTGGAGCGGAAAAAATTGTTTGATTTTGAAAAATTGCAGAGTTTGGACGGATTTCGAGCTTGATGGTTCAATGCACCGCGCTGGTTTGGTGCGCTGCGTCTGCACAAAAATACACTGCCAACCTTCGCCCAGTGCATCGCGCCTCCTTTGTATGCGCTGCGCACAATGATAACCACAGTCACGGCCTCTTCAAATGCCAGTTTTCTCTTCAACCTCAAATTTCGACTTTGCTATGAAGATTTATGAATGTTTCCTGATGAAAATGGTTTATAGGACTTTGAGAAATATCTTGCAAGTGATGGCTTTCATTTTTTCTTCCTCCAAAAACCCACTTTGTAATGTTTTTCTATTTTGGCACTTTGTCATTTAATGAAACCTATGTCTTCTGCTTTTTCACTGAATTTCTGAGCTTTAACTGATGAAATTATTTTCTTTTTGCAGGGATATTGGCGTTGATGTTTGGCAAAGGAAAACCAGAGCCTGCTTTGAAAACTTCAAGAGGGAAAAATACATGATTATTACAAAAAATGAATTCGACAATTTCTTATTCAAAATAGAGTTTTGAACAAGAAATGTCCTCAAATGCGTTTGATGATGAAAATTTGAACTAAGAACCTCTTCAAAAACCATCCTCATGGCCTGCGGGCATTTATTGAACATATCAAAAGACTGAACCCTAGAATCAAAATCTAAAAGACTCTTTTTGACCAAAATAATCATTTATGACTATGAATGACGTGAACTGAACTTTGATGGATTTTGAGGAGTTTTAACTAACCCAGCAGGTATAAGCATGAGGAAAAACAAGAAGACCAAACCCTTCCGTCAGTCAATGGCATGTCCCTAGCGAAATGCAACGAAGTGAATCAAGCGAGACACATGTGAAAAGAGTTTTGATCTCTGATGGAGGACTGACAAGACCGACTCTAACATTGGCTCCAATGGGGATGGTAGCTCCCTAGAGGTGCCAAGAACGGAAAATATTTGGGAGAGCAGACAAGTGCCTTCACCCATTGGGCAATGGAGTCAAAAAATTCAAACCCAAAACAACTCATACCAATCCAAAACATATACATACTGCAATATGTACATAAACCAATACTAGAAGTTGAACTGCTGCCTTGGGAAGCATATTTATGCACAAACCTACCCTACTTTGCTGAAAAACCAATAGATCAAGTAACACTGTAATGCTAGATCAACCAATCAAGTAACTGTGAGAAGGACGTTGCTTGAGAGTGCTTCCACCAAGACACATATTCAATTGTTGGCAGCCATACATGCACATAATGAGTCTGGTTATGTAAAAGAAAATTTGATCTATCATTCAAAATGAAAAAAATTTCCATGTATGTTGCAATAGGATCGCAAAAGCCAGACTCTGTTTGCTGCCCCAACTCCGTAATACATACCTCTAGCTGCACACTGTCAATGAAAACATCCATGGGCAACTCTATTGTTTCTTGTTTTGAAGGAGGGAGAGTTTCCAAGAACTTTTTGGGATCTCGGAATTCATATGATTGGATATGATCATTTAAATACTGAAATATCCTTCTCAAATCTTTCAACAACTAACTCGTAGAAACCAGTTTTAGCTTCAGGAGGAAACTTCAGAGATTTCAAACATTGAAGCACGACAATGAAAAATCCTTCATCAATTTCAATATCCACTAACTCATCTCTAACTTCTTTTAAAACCTCACAAAGTGCAGGGTCTGCCACATACCCTACCATTGCATGAATGGATCAGTGAGCACGGAATCTCTGAATTGAGTTGGAGTCGCCAGGTGAATGTTTCAGCCTTCATATGTCTGATCGTTGTCCACCATCAACAATCGGATCTGAACTTGATACATGTACTGGGGCAATTCACAAGTCAAGTGTCATGTTCACAAGCTAGACCAGAGATTGACTGAAACAGTGTTTATCTACTTCTGCTAATGCAAAGCAAAAATGTTTCGAAAGCTACCTGGCGTGACTTCAGACTCCGTCTATAACTCATAAAACAAATGAAATCAACAAGCAAAAAAATTCTTCCCCAGTATGGTCGCCACTATGTTACTTCCCAAATCCACCTTAGGCTGAAATAAGGCAGAAGAAGGACAACACCAAACCACGCTCAACCTCGTAGCTAGCCCTACGAGGACAAGAGAGGGCTCTCTCCGGGTCAATCTCAATGAAAATATTCAAAGGGGCTTCAGATGACTAAAAGAACAACTGATCTTACGCTAGATAAACAAATAGGAGGGTTTGATTTTGGTTTTTAGTGTTTTTGTTGGAAAAAAAAGGGAAAATCACTTTTTGGG
Source organism: Pinus albicaulis (assembly GCA_034641835.2). Lineage (NCBI taxonomy): Eukaryota > Viridiplantae > Streptophyta > Pinopsida > Pinales > Pinaceae > Pinus > Pinus albicaulis. Next base: position 80,745 of record JAXQQM020082968.1, read on the forward strand.
CTTGGGGATGAGGCCAAATCTTGCAGAGTTCAAGTTGGGGCAGGGTAGGCAACGGCTTTGATGTCTCAGATCGAGTGAACGGATGGAAAATACTGTTGAGGAGATGAAGAGGGCAAGAGTGTGCAAGGATCCTCTTCAAACTGACGAAAACATAAACAACTAAACAAAAGCTTAAGGCAGAGCACGAGCAAATCAATGAATTCTACCTCAAATACTCATTTGTTTAATTCAGAAGCATAGAGAAGGGAAATGGAAAACATATAACATCAATGAAACTTACAATAACATAAGAAGAACATCATCAAAACTCAGAAGCCACAAGGATCCCAACAAGTGCTGCAAAACTCTGGTCTTTCCTTTGCCAAAAACTGAAAAATGTATGTACAATGAGGTGCCAAACTTTTCCCAAGAGTGCAACCCTGAAAATGTCTCAGAAAATAAAATATATAGACAAGTCTAACCCCTTCCCATGCCTCTAGGGGTTGAGCTCATGCTTCTAGGAGCAGTTTGAACCAATTCTAAACAAGGAGCTAAAATCTAGGTAGCCAAACAACTTGCCTCTATCCTGAACCTGTACCTATGCCGATGTCGAAGGCAAGACCCCTTCCACAGCATGTGGAGATAGTACTCATCGTGTGTCTGCAAATAAGGCTCTGTGGCCCCTCTGATATGTCACATACACTGGAGCACTGATAGACTCAGTCTCAGGAACCTCAAACTGGTGTGAAGGTTCAGCCTCATCATGAACAACCTCAGGAGGTTGTGGTGCTGCAAAGAAATCCTGAGAGATGAACTCATCCCATGTGATGCCCAGTTGTGCAAGCTGATGTGCCACCATGATCTTGATAAGCATGTAATGGTAAATGTTGTTATGCTGCTGCGCTGGGGTCTTCTTCTGTACAAGGAATGTCATCCGCTCTATGTTACGGTACATGAAGTATGGAATGCTCATCAACCGCACTCTCGTGAAATGCATCAAAAATCGGATGTGATACGCATACAAGCGTGAAAAGCGCCCTTCACAACTGAAGTACCTAATGATCAGTTTCATCAATGGTGCATACTCCTCCTTTAGGAAACGAAATGGAAAAACCCTGCTCAACTGCCTCAAGTATCCAGGTCTAATGTACGGCTCATAATAAGCTCTATCCAACTGTTGTCGCTTGTTCCATTCTTCACCGATGTTTGGTATCCCAGTCGCCTCAGAAATAGTCTCTGGTGACAAAGTAAAATCCACTCCAGCAAGGTTTACACGACCATTATGAAAATGTAGGACAAACAGGCGAGCTAACTCATGATGATGTTGAGTTCATGCAATCATCTCAAATACTGGAAACATGACTGACGTTGAAAACAATCCATTGCAAGCGGGCAAGCCTGCAACTATGTCAAAGAAGTGGGCTCCTCCCTGACATGCCTGCCACTTTTATGAGATCTCCTTGTCACATTTAGTTTTGTTGTAGAATCACTGTCTTGCTCGTATCCCTGCTCATAAGGTGACTCTGTCTCTGACATGGCACTGAAAATGTGTTTATCAACTATGTGTTTGGTTGGTTAGAAAATGAGCAAATTGGTGTATTTGTTTCAATGCCCAAATGTGTCACACAAAATGGAGAAGCTGCAAGGAAGTTTCAAAGTGAACAAAATGGACTGTCAAGTGACTTTGGAATGGACAAAAATTTACTCACTGCTTTGGAAAATGTTGAGATTACACACCTTTACAAATGGTATGGGAATAGGTGATAGTGATGGGACTTGTGATGTGATAGAAACAAGATTTATTCAAATGGAAAAAGTACAGTCAAATATATGAAAACAACCATTGAAACGTGTGGAAATTTAAATTTTAATCAATGTAGAGAAGGAGGTAACAAGTGATAGGGTTTGGGATTTCACATGGGGATCAAAGGATACAGGGGTATGGGATAGAGGAATAACAATAGGACTGTGCTATAACAACCATAATAATAGCAGTGAGACAATGATAATAATAGTGACAACAGTGATGGATTTAGGAGAGAGACTGTGAGACTGTGGTGTATAATGTGACAAAACTAGCAGTGACACCAATGACAGTAAATGGAAATAGCATATATATCAATGAAATGAGAATTGAAGCACCAAATTTCGCATTTTGAAAACCTCCCTTTAACCCTTGGAGCAAATTTGGATGTGGTTATAGGGTTAAATCTTTCACCATTCAAACACTGACCTCTTTGCTTCTAAACCACAGCACCATAGTCAAAAATCATTGAGAAAACGTGGAAAAACTTACTTGGAGCGGAAAAAATTGTTTGATTTTGGAAAATTGCAGAGTTTGGATGTTTTTCGAGCTTGATGGCTCAATGCGCTGCGTGCACACCCAGTGCGCCACGCCTGCACAAAAATACACTACCAACCTTCGCCCAGTGTGTTGCGCGCATTCTATGTGCTGCACCTCCTTTGTATGCACCGCGCACAATGATAACCACAGTCGCGGCCTCTTCAAATGCCACTTTTCTCTTCAACCTCAAATTTCGACTTTGCTATGAAGATTTATGAATGTTTCCTGATGAAAATGGTTTGTAGGACTTTGAGAAATATCTTGCAAGTGATGGCTTTCATTTTTGCTTCCTCCAAAAACCCACTTTGTAATGTTTTTCTATTTTGGCACTTTGTCATTTAATGAAACCTCTATCTTCTGCCTTTTCACTGAATTTCTGAGCTTTAACTGATGAAATTATTTTCTTTTTGTAGGGATATTGGTGTTGATGTTTGGCAACGGAAAACCAGAGCCCGCTTTGAAAACTTCAAGACGGAAAAATACATGATTATTACAAAAAATGAATTCGGCAATTTCTTATTCAAATAGATTTTTGAACAAGAAATGTCCTCAAATGCGTTTGATGATGAAAATTTGAACTAAGAACCTCTTCAAAAACCATCCTCATGGCCTGCGGGCATTTATTGAACATATCAAAAGATTGAACCCTAGACTCAAAAACTAAAAGACTCTTTTTGACCAAAATAATTATTTATGACTATGAATGATGTGAACTGAACTTTGATGGATTTTGAGGATTTTTAACTAACCCAGCAGGTATAAGCATGAGGAAAAACAAGAATACCAAACCCTTCCGTCAGTCAATGGCATGTCCCTAGCGAAATGCAACGAAGTGAATCAAGCGAGACACTTGTGAAAAGAGTTTGATCTCTGATGGAGGACTGACAAGACCGACTCTAACAGAAGGCACCGTTGCGATTGGGGTTAATGGGAAGGTAACAATCAATTGTATAATTAGAAAATTGTACAAGCCATGCATGAGGTCATTAGGATTCCTTGAAGTAATTGTGCAATAAATTCTTGGGAATTTCCTAATTAATAGGGCCAAAATTTTTCCAAGAATGCACAAGAAAGTCTTGTTAGACATAGGCTGAGAAATGGTTAAGTATTGGACCAATTTTGACTAGATCAGAGTGAGATAGTCAGCAGAGTGCAGATGTTTCTTAGGAAGGGGAATAACATTGTATTGTTTCATGGTCTTGACTTTATGCAATATATAGAGATTGATTTTGTGAGTAGTTTCTTTCCCCAGATAGATCTTGTGTTGTGCGATTGATAATTATTTCTCTTACTTTTTATGAGATTGCGCAATCGGATTTGGTTTCTGAAAAATTGTAGATTGATTCAGTATTTTATTTTAGTACATTACAATATCAATTGAATATATTTCTACAATTTATGGTTTCCTTCTTATATATGCATGTGATAAATTCCAATCTAGAATGTTATTTGCAATGGTATACACATAATTATTTTGGGTTCTAGGAACATGATTGAATGAAATGGATTCAAATTCACATGCCAAAATATTAACTCCTAAATAATTTCTAAATAGGGTAGGGTTACACATGATAACGTCATCCAGTTGCATGACGAGCAACAATGAGTCAGACAAACATGAAGGTGAAGGATGTGATGATTAAGGACAATGGCTAACAAATTTATCGTTGAATCATATCCATCCTAATTTTTGGTGGCATATCAAATTCATACACCATTGGAGTGTGCTAAACAATGCATGGGTGAAACAATGGCCCAAGATTTCGAGGCTATATTCCTAGATAAGTGACTCACAAGTTGACATAATCGATCTACAGTGTTAAATATGAATTGATATGAAAGGCACAATAATAAAATTGATAAGGTGATGAAGGATGCAACGTACCTAAATTAATGCAAAAATAAAATAGAAAAAAAATATGCATTGAAGGGGAAAATTCTAAGTGTATAATTACTTCAGGTAGAGTGCATTATTAGGGTTGAGAATAATTTTCCCTTCTAGGCCCTCTAAGACATATGCCCATTTTCCCAAACAGTTATGAATGAAGTAGGAGCCATTCCATAATGGTTTGAACTCTCCATTTCCTAGGAAATCATGGCCTTCATCATAGAAGAGAACAAAATTGCCTTCATGGTTGGTAAGAGGGTGGACCTTAAGACCATACTGGGATTTTGTGTGCTTTTTAGACACTTGTATAGTTTTAAAACCATCTCAATGGTCTTCATTGGTACCATGTTTAGTTTCTTCATCCGAGTGCTTAGGGTTATTTTTAGGCTTGGAGGTTCCTACCCCTTGGAATGTTTCAACTTATTTTTGTGGCGTTAAAGATCTTCATTTACGCAAGTAACTAGAATATATGCCCAACTGTGTTTTATTTTAGGGAAATGTTGGGTGGAAATACCCTTTGATTCATATCTATGATACCGAAGCTCTCCAAACTTAAGGCGCTCTAGCTTCTTTGCTTCATATTTTTCTTCCTTAAAAGTTTTTTTATGCAATATTTTTCTATACATAAAGTGAAGGTGGGACGAGGATATTTGTTTGCCTTAGTATTAATGAGTGAGTGAGCCCTATTGTGATTTCATATGCTACTTCTTGCAACAAAACCTTTTCTATGATAAATAATGGTAATTTATGGGGGCTTATATATGTACCAAATACCCTTATAAATGGATAATCTCAAGGGGTAAAACAACTAGCTACCTCAAGTAATGACATCATTGTTGTGTCACACATGGAAGGTGTCTCATGTTTAAAGAGATTTCGATATACCACTAAAATAAGTTTCTCCATGATCTAGTAATACATTCCTCTATACCATGTTTCCCACAATTGTTCGTAATAAATGTGTATGGGAAGGATATCAAGGGAAAATATCCATCACCATATTAATTCTTTGAACTCCAATTTAGCACAAATTCCATCTAGAAATTAGGAAGCCATATAAAATTATTCTCATTCCCATTTTGTTGCGTTTCTAGCTCTCCTGAAATTTTACTTGAGTGAAGAGGTTAATAGATCATCCCATTTGAAAATGGTCCATTTATGGCACATGTATGTATCATGGGAACCCAACTCTCCTCGAATATTTCTACATTCTCTCTCCCATAAATTTTATAGAAAACATCCATCAACAATTGGTATACCCTCTATAGCACTTTATGCTTGCAGGTTCCATCACTTTTTTGCTCGTGTTTTCTACCCTTCTTCCACCATGTCTTCAGAATATCCTTAGTTAATGGTGTCTTGAATTTGAAATACCATTTTGGACTAAGATTCTCATTAGGTTGAGGAATATTATAATATTCTAAATTTTACTATTTTTTTTATGATACCAGTGATGTACCCTGGATGATCTTGACTATCATGTTGTCGTTATTAGTACACTTTAAGATCCATTCAATGGTTTATGCACATGGTAAAACATGAAAATGGGGATCTAGTTTGTGAAACCATGACTTCTTAATATTAATGTACACATAAAAATATTCTTCATCTTTTGGAATCTCTTTTCTAGGGAATTCTTGGTATATTGCTCTAGGGAATCTATTTCCTAGGGAATTCTTTGCATATAACTTAGGGAATCTCTTTTATAGGGAATCTCTTGGTATATAACTTCTATGGGGAACAACAATAAAAACATGGTGGACACATGGGCACAAGAATAATAATAGGGGGATTCATTAAAAATAACAATAAGGGAGATGCACTAGTATTATAGGGACCTAACATTTCCCTCTCCTTCAAAAAAGTGTTGACCTCAATGCTTGTGTAGTTCTAGATGCTTCTCTATAAAATTATCATCCTCACACATGGAATATTGTTTTTTTTTTTCTAAATATGGCTACTTATATATTGATACAAAATAAGATTACAGAGAGGCCGAGGCCTCAGGAGTTCCAGCCTATTGCTGAGGCATTCTTACATAACAAGCTGATAATTGACAATCAAAACAAGTTGGAAGCTGACCATGAGAGCTTTGTAGAACTGTGACCTTATCTGTCCCAAAGAGATGATTGACTTCTATGACTGGAAATTGAACAGACCTTGACAGAGTGACCCCTATAGAGTAAGCCAGAGTGGCAAGATTCTTATAGTTTCGATCCATAACAAAACCAAAAATAACAGTTCTACAATCTGTGACTAGTGCTAAAACAAGATCATAAACCGGATTATGACTCCCACGCAGGGGAGACTGGCCATTTAACAAAAGAGTGACCATAAGAGTAGGAGAATAGTTAAGCAGGAACACCAAACTGAAATTGAACACCTTCAGGCTTACGGAGACCAAAAAACCAGAAGCGCTGACCTGGTTAGACTTCATGAGAAGAGGGAGGATCTTCCTCAACGATGAGGCAGAAAAATTTGTAAGGATCATCATCTTCAGGAGGAGGAAAATCCTGGCGAGCAGGTCCACCTTCATTAGGAGCAGTGGAGCTTGCCTGCAGTCCCATATTGGCTTCCGTGCCTGGAATAACATTCTGCTAGATGTCCTTCTGAGGAATGTTGTGCTCGGCTTCCTCTTTAGGCTCCAGAGCTGCCTTCGGAGTAGCCAAGACTTGACCCGAGGAGACCTGTCCTGAGGAGACTGCCCGGAGGTCGATGGTGACTGTGGCTAAGAGGGGGATGTTGCTAATATTACAAGGGAAATGAAGACGAGCATGGTGAGAATGCGCCTTGGAGGACAGACGAAAATGCCCAGCTGGATTGAACTGATCACGTCCCCTTCCACGACCCCTCCTCGAAGCAGGAAAGCGGACAGGTCCAAATTATGATGAGTATGATGAAGAATTTGAAGTGGAGGGGGAGGATCTGTGGATTTCACGCCCACTGGAGCTACCTCTCCTGCAGCGCATTCTTGGGCGAAGACGAGGCATGTTGTTATGAGCAGGGGAGACTACAAATTCAGTTTGAACTTGCAGATGACTGGTTGGAGAAGAGGGCGGACGAGAGAGATTACAGGAAGAGCAATTCGTGAAATGGATGCCTGGCAGAATGTTAACACAGCAGCTTAATGCACATCAAGACCCTGTGCTGGTGTGTGAGCAATGCTCAGCAGCAGCAAGGGAACAACAGATGTGGAGGGGGGAAACACAAATGAGTTTGTCTGAGGACGCCATGACAGAAGAAGGAGCGAGCAAACTTCGGGGAGTGGGCTTCATTAACTCAACAATTAAGATCTGGACGGAAGAATTAAAGAGCTGGAGCATGTGAGGTTGGGTGGCGGTGGTGATGAACCACGCGCCAACCCACCTGACCATCTGCGTGCCAATAAACATTTTACCCACCCGCATCTAGGAGTGAAAGATCTTTGTGCACCAGGAAAGTGCAATCTTGTTGAAGTTGTGTATCATTAGAATTGCTGAGAGGGCCAGAGAAGAAAGGTAGATCCTGATCCACTCCTTGATTAGCTAGTCTGTCATCCACCTTGTTTGTTGTTCGACAAACATGCTTGAAGATTATGCTTTGAGGAGTCCTGAGCCATTCTTCAATTTGCTCCAGTCTGTTTAAAATCTGCCAACTAGATGCAATCTTGGCCGCAGAGGACCCAGATTGAATTTGAGTCGCTGCCTCAATTAAGATTCTGGAGTCCCCTTCGATCTCAAGGGGGAGAAAGTTTTCTTTTTCCTCAATGCGCATACCTTTCCACATACCTTCTAGTTCGGCAGCATTGTTGGTATCTTTGCCTAATGAACCATGGTAAATATACAGGGCCGAACCAGCTGCATCTCTGAAAATGCCACCATACCCTGCAGGACCTGAATTACCCTTAGCAGCACCGTCAAAATTAAGTTTGTAGGGATGAGTGGCAGGAGGAGACCAGGACAGGGGAGAATCCCGATGGTTGGAGCAAGAGGCAATGTCCTAGGCTAAAGGGGTCAGAACCAGATTCCAATTCCTCAAAATGAGGCGTTCCTGAGGGGAAGCGGGCATTTCTGAATCTTGCCAATGTCTAAGAGATAAAGTCTCTTGAAGGGATTGTTTGAGGAGAATCCACAAAGAATCAAGAGACCTAATTTGATCTTTGAAGATCCTATTATGACACTCTTTCCAGATTATCCAATAAATGAATCCCGGTAGGAGAAGCCAGAGGGAGTTAAGAAAAATACTTTGGAATGGATGCCTAGGCCAGTTCCTGATGGTATTTACTATGTCTCCTTTTCTTCGACCTGTTCTTCTATTGCATTGAGCGATTCTCTCCCAAAGTTGATCTGCAAGAGGACAGAGATCCATGAGATGTGTGATTGTCTCTGTATGAAGATTGCAATTTGGACAACTGGAAGGTCCTGTAAATCCTCGCTTTTGAATATTGTCCCAAGTGAGGATTCTCTTTTTGCTTAAGAGCCAGAGGAAAGTTGAAACTTTGGACCAAATTCCTGGTTGCCAAATCTGATCCCAAAGATGGTCCTTGATTGTTTGCCTGGGTTGAAAGAGCAGTTGATAAGCTTCCTTTGTCGTAAACATACCTTTAGGGGTATATCCCAATCGCACTTTATCTTGTTGATCAGAGATTTTGATTTTTCTGAGTTTAAGTTCCTGATCTATTTCTCCATATGTTTCCTCCTGCCAATTGGCCTGCCCGGTTTCAGCCGGGCTCCAAGTTTGAAGACCATGTGAGGGATTTTGTTGCCATAACTGATGGACAAGGATTTGATCATTGTACCGCATTGAGGCCTGCCACTTGGGTTTATGATAGAGTGAGGCAAGTTTGGGAGTTTGTTGCCAGGAGTCATCCCAAAATCTTGCCAAGGTACCTGAGTGGATTTCCAAAAAAATATGCTCTTGAATAAAGGCACTATGTTGCCTTGCTGCGTTCCAAATTAAAGAGCTTGAGATAGTCGAGCTGAAATGGATAAGAGCTTCCTGTGGACTGCCTGAAGTATATTTGGAATTCCATAGGCGAGCCCAAGGTGACTGAGGATTAGAGACCCAGTTCCACCAGATGCGGGCTCCCATAGTATTATTGCTGTGAAGGGGATCCCTCAGACCAAGCCCCCCAGCAGACTTTGGTAGATAGACATCAGTCCATTTGACCAAAGCCCATTTTTTGTTGAGTCCTTAGGAGCCCCAAAGGAAGTTTCTTTTAATATTGCGGATTTTTTTCAGAACCCATTTAGGGGTTGCCAGTATAGAGAATAAATATAAAGGCATAGCTTGGAGGACAGATTTGATAAGGATAATCCTGCTAGCAATGTTGAGCGACCGATAGGTCCAAGAAGAAAGCCTGGTTTCTAATTTGTCAAGCAGGGTTCACCAGGTAGCATGTTTGATAGCTGAGCCAACGAGGGGAGCTCCAAGATATTTTGAAGGAAGCACTGCGATTGGAAAGCCCAGAATTCTGGCTATATTACGCTGAGTGATAATGGTAGTATGGAAGAAGAAGAGCTGGGATTTAGAGGCATTGATGGTAGTGCCATAGGCTTTTGAAAAGAGATTAAGCAAGGATTTGAAGGCAGTGGCTTCTTGGACTGATGGATGACCGAAGAGCATGTTGTCATCGACGAACTGTTGATGAGAGATGGGGGGAAGGTCATGAAGGGAAATGCCTTTGAGGGAGTGAGAGGAGAGTGCAGCATGAAGAAGACGGCTGAGGCCCTCAGCCATGAGGACAAAAAGGAACGGGGAGAGAGGGTCTCCTTGTAGAATGCCACGGGAGGGACGAAAGGTCGGAGAAGGTGACCCATTGAGTAGAATGGAGAAACTGGGAGAGGTGATAAGGTTCATTAGCCAACGAGTCCAGGTGGCATTGAAACCAAATGCTAATAAAATTTGATTGATGTAGGACCAACTGGGTTTATCAAAAGCCTTTGAGAGATCTAACTTTAAAATCATACCTGGTTTTTTGAGAATTTTGAGAGAGTGTATCACTTCATGCGAGAGAATGATACCATCCAGAATTTGGCGCCCTTCTACATAGCCTGTCTGCTCTGGCGAGAGGAGGAGAGGGAGAAGAGGTTTCATCCTATTAGCTATGACCTTGGAGATTAGCTTGTAAATAACGTTGCAGAGCGCAATGGGCCTGAAGTTGTCAGGTGTACCAGAATCCTCCGTTTTTGGAACCAGTGCTATAAAGGTTGTGTTCAGGGAGGGGAGTAGCTAGTGCATCGTACGTGATTCCTCCACAAGCTCCCAGACCTCTGTTTTGACCAGCTCCCAGAAAGCATGAAAGAAATTGGCGGTAAAGCCATCCGGCCCCCATGCTTTGCCATCCTTAAGTTGAGTCATAGCATCTTCCACTTCCTGCAGTGAAACTGGCTGTAGAAGTTTGCTGTTATGATCTGCCGTTATGATTTTCAGGATGTGCTGCGTAATAGATCGTATGGCTTTATTTCTTCAGCCTGGAGGTTCTCTAAGAATGTCCTGAAAATACTCTTTTAGTTCCTGTTCCATATCTTCATGCTGCTCCAATCGCTCCCCTTGCCGATTGTTGATGAAGACAATATTGTTGTGCATTCGCCTTTTAACGATGGATCTGTGGAAGAACTTGGTATTCTTTTCTCCTTCCTTAAGCCATTTGACCCTTGATTTTTGACGCCATAATATCTCTTCCTAATGCCGTCGAGCCTCGATCTTGGATAAGAGATCCTGCTCCTGTTGTGCAAATTCTTTCGTCCTGCCCTCTGAGATGATGCTCTGTTGTAAGGTTTTCATTTGCTGCTCCAACTCTTTCTGATGGTCAAAAATGTTGCCGAAGTGAGTGTGGTTCCAAGATTTGAGAGCTTGTTTGAGGTTTTTTAGTTTTTGTTGGAACTTGAACATCTTGGCTCCTTCCGGAGGGATGAAGGATTTCCATGCATCTTTGACAATGTCTTTGAAATTGGGATGCAAGAACCAGAACGCTTCAAAACGAAAAGGTCTATTGCACCTAGACCCTGGACGCGTCCATTGAAGCATGATAGGCCAATGGTCGGAGCCTGCTTGGGGCAAGATTGAGGCATTAAAGTCCCCACCAATGTGGATGGTTTTGTCCGACATTAGGAAGCGGTCCAGCCTGGAAGCAATGTGCTGAGGTCCTCTCCTTTTGTTAGTCCAAGTATACAGGCCATTTGAAGTACGAAAGTCCATTAGATGATTTATGTGAATGAAGTCTTTGAAGCTAATGCTGTCGCTATCCAGCTTCGATCTTCCTCCGATTTTTTCCTCCAATGCTGTAATGATGTTAAAATCTCTGCCGCAGATCCAGAGAGGGAAGCATCTGTCAGAGTTGAGAGCTGTAAGAGTTTCCAGAAGGTCCAATTTATTTTGAAGCTCCTGAGGGAAATAGACATTAGAGAGATGTCCGTGGATATTCGTCCCAATTAGGTGGAAAGTGGCCTGAATAACAAAGTGAGAGGAGTGAAAATCGTGAAGGTCGAGAGCTTGAGGATTCCATATGATGGCTAACCCTCCTGATGCCCCAGAAGCATCCACCGAGACTGAACGGCAGCCTGACCAGACTTTGTTTAGAATTCTTTTCAAAACAATGCTGTTGCATTTAGTTTCTTGAAGAAAGACCAGGGAAGGATTATCTTGTTGTATCATGTTTTTTAGGGATCTATGTTTTGCAGGACTATTGAGCCCTTGCACATTCCAGGAAATGAGCTTCATGAGGAACTGTGAGGGAGGGTTTTGAAAAAATTTGTTAGCTTGGGGAATCTTCCAGAGTCCACAAGAATTTCTCCAATTATAATGGTTCTTTGCAAATCGGTTTTGCACCCTCGTTTTTTTTATTCTTTCAGTATATTTTTCCCATCCCAGGGGCTTCCTGCCTGAATACCAAGATATCTGTGTTGCTGAGCTCTAGCTAAGACCACTTCAAGACTTTCATTTTTTCTAGGAAGTATTACATTGTATTCTTTCTGTCAGCAAGCTGTTTCTAAACTGAGGATGTCCAGGTCCCCCATATCTATGCTCTCTGGTTCTTCTTCCATATGAATCGGTAGATTCTGGTCTGCTATACTTTGCTTTTGATGGATTATGAGAGAGAGAGCGGCTTCTAAATCCATGTTTGAATCTTTTGGACCTGGATCTGGAATTGTGTTATCAGTGGGTAGGGAGGCAGGGATCTTGACATGATTAGAGGCTGAAAGCGGGGCAGAAGAATTAGGGGGGGGGGGGGTGATGGACGTGGAAGGACGATCTGAAGAAGAAGGATTTGAAGGAATGCCCACCTTATCGCTTTGAGAGGATAGGATTTCAAAGCTATTATGTGTGGCTGGTTTGCTGGGAGGATCGTGAACAACTGGAGATTTTTTTGCATGTTTTCTTCGACTAGTAACCTTGGTGAATCCATCCGCATCTTTGCTGGCTTCAGTGTCAGGAGCTTTGGCTTGGCTATTCAATGGGAAATCCCTAAATAAATGGCCGTGTTCATGGCATTTCCTACAACGAAAGGGTACATGCTCATACTCTATTTTTTGGATCCATTCAAAATCGTCATGAAATAGACTTACTGAATCAGTGAGAGCTTTTTCCAAATGCATTTGAACACAAATTCTGGTGTATGAGGTGTATCTGCGGAGTTTAGTTTCCTCAGCGACTTTGATGAAGACTCCCAGTCCATTGCCTATATCCCTAAGGGTCTCCTCATCCCAATACTCTAGATGCAAAGAATACATACGGATCCAGACTGGAGCCCAGGTGAAATCCTCTTCGTCTGGATTGAATCTCTCAACCCAGTCACGAAGGTACAGGCCTGCGGAGTTGAAGAAGTATGGGCCTTCCTCGAAGATGCGAGTTCGATCCTCCAAGCAGTTAAAAATAGTCGTGAAGAAGCCTTTGGGGCCAAGCTGCAGAGTGACTTATCCTTTTGGCTTCCACTTGGAGAGAATCCACCCTTGCAAGGCCTTTTCAGTAAGCCAAAGACCTAAGAACTTTCCAATGAGCACATGATCCCTCATATATTGGATTTTGTCATTGATTCGATGACTAGGAAGATCGATTTTGGTCCTTTCAGAGGTTCTTGGAATGCATGTAGCTAAGGATGCCTTTGTCTGTGACGCAAAATATTACTGGTCAGAGGCGTTGTCTTTAGCGGCCGTGGTGCTTTCAACAGGAGTATCGATTTTGTCTGTAGCTGCAGGGGTGTTGTTGACCTGAATAGGTTCGTTTGCCGCCAGGGGAGTGGATCAGTTTCTAGGAGAAGAATCTGCGCTTGGAGAAATGTCAGCAGAAGGACCATTGGGAGGAGGGGGGGGCGCGCCCGCCCCTCCTGCAACTAGATTCATAAAGGGGAGGTCAGTTGGAGGGCCTGAGATCTTGAGAAGTAGCAATGGGATGGTAAACTCTGCGGATCAGGGTTACAGAGATGCTGCATAAACCCTAGCGTCACTCTGCGCTTCAAAGCTTGAAACTTCAGATATCCTCACACGTGGAATATTAAATGGGTAAGTTCTTCCACTTAATTACATACTCAAAAATTTAATCGATTTTGTAGCTGTCGGGTTCTTATTTTCGTGACTGCTTCAGGCTCAAATATGATTTTTGTTTCTTCTTTAAGTTCTGGCAACATAGTTTGAAGTGGGATCTTGTCATGAATAACCTTATTTAATCATGAAACATGGAAAAATGGGTGTACCTAGGAAGATGCAGGAAACTCTAGTTTGTATGCCATTGTACCAATCTTTTGCAACACCTTGTAAGGACCATAGTACTTGGGTGAAAATTTATTATCCTTATTATCTTGCTTGAGAGACACATGTTTGAATGGTTGTAGCCATAAAAATACTGAGTTACCTACATCACAACTTATTTCACTTCTATGTTGATAAGCCTATTGTTTCATTCGATTTTGTGCCAGTGTGAGGTTATCCTTTAAGAGTTCGAGAACTTGTTTTTAATGCTCGATCTGATCTTCCACTACATGAACCATAAACTTTTCTCTTAAATATGAAATGATTGATGCTGGATGATATCCATAAAGTGCCATAAATGGTGTCATTTGTTTCTATAGTAGGAAGGAAGTGTTATACCATGATTCAGATAGAGTTAACCACTTGAACTATTATGTTTGTTTATCAAATACAAATCAATGGAGGTATCCTTCCAAACATTTGTTCATTAGCTCAATTTTCTTGTCATATTGAGGATGATAAGATGAGCTATGAGCTAATTGAGTACCAAGACAAGAAAATAATTCCACCCAAAAATTTCCAGTGAAAATGGGATATCTGTTAGTCATAGTAAGATTTGTATTTCCATGTAGCTTTTGAATTGTTTTCATAAATGCAATAGCAACTATGATAGATTTAAAATGATGATACAATGCACAGAAGTGTGCATACTTGGTAACTCTATTAGCTACCACCATGATTAAATTATTTCCTTCAAACTTGGGTGAATTTTTGATCAAATCCATTGAGACCTCCTGCCAACACTAACGTGGAATGGCTAAAGGTTGTAACAGATTCGGGGTCTTAATTGTCTCAACTTTATTTTTTTGGAAAACCAAACATTTTTCCACAATATTTTGAAAATCATATTTGATGCCATCTCAAAAAAACTCCTTCTTAACCCTATGATAAGTTTTTAAAAATCTTGAGTTCCCTCCTAAGGGGGAGGTGTGCAATTCCAAAATAATATTTTACTTGATTTGGGAATTCTTACAAAGATATAAGCAATCTTTCTACCATAATGAATCATTTTTCCAGCTAAATTTATCATATGTATTGGGATCTTCTTCCAACTTTTGAATGAGTGTCCACACCTCTTCATATTTCTTCCATTCATCCTTTGCATCGGTTATCCAATCAGGTTGGATAATAGAAATGGAACAAAACAATGATTCAACGTTCTCATCCTTTCTTGAGAGTGCATCCCAAAAAAACTTTTGCTTCTTTTTTCTGTATATGATTTCTAAGTCATAACCCAACATCTTTGTGACCTATTTTTGTTTCTCTTCTAATGATAATCTATGTTCCAAAATCTATTTAAGACTATCATGATCTGTTTTTACGTTGAAGTGTCTTCCCATTAGGTAAGGTCGACATTTATTTAGTGCATGTAGTATTGCCAAAATATACTTCTCCTAAATAGGTTTTCTTAAATACTTTCCTTTCATTAGACTAATTTAAAAATAAATGGGTCTTCATTCTTGCATTATAATGATACCAAATCCATTTCCCGAGGCATCACATTACACAATAAACATTTTTGTGAAGTATAACATAGCTAAGGATGGTGCTTGGCACATTGCCTCTTTAAGATGTTTAAAGACCTTAGTTGCTTCTGAAGTCTAAGAAAAATCATCTTTCATCCATAACGTTGTTAAAGATGTTTTTATTGTCCCAAAATTATTAAAAAACTTGCAATAATACCATGTCAACACGAGAAATCCTTGAATATGCTTTATGGTTGTGGGGATTTTCCATTCCTTAATAGCTTTATTTTTGTTAGGGTCTACCTTAACATCTTCATCATATACAATATTACCCAAATATTCCACCTCGTGTACTCCAAAAAAACATTTGGAGGTTTTTTCATATTGTTGTACATATTTACCCCTGCCGTGACCCAAGCTCTCATGACCCTACTTGCTATTACTATATCCGCCCGAAAATCTACTTCACAATGGTTCAAAACCCAAATTTAAGCAATCGGGCCGACTCCTTAAGAGTCCGACTCCCTCCCGCTACGACTTCCATAAGACCTGAGTCTGAAAACCATAATTCAGAGCAAGAAGGGGCTTATTGTCTTAACGATCGGGCGCAATGCTGGCCGTCCGGTCTGACTTAAATCAACGGCGCGGAAATTAATTTATACGGAGGGCCCGCTCGCAACAGACCTTTATGACCCGCCAATTTATTACCCCCCGATGCAGGTGTAGCCGTTGATCTTGCTCTGAGATCGAACGGTCTTCGGTCAATCGCGGTTCTGCCCTCAATCGCGATCGGAACTTCCAAGATGTGCTACTCCTGTCTCCCCGCTTCACTTTCCGATTCCGATTTCCGATTTGGGTCCCGCCACCTGTGGTCATGTCATCATTATTCACAAGTGTACACTGTGTCCTTCCTCCACCATTCATATGTTCCGGTAACGTGTCATAGTTTATGAACCTTTGCCCCATTCATTCGTGGTCGCTCCATTGTTTTCTGCCCTGTCACCCTCCATTTCTCCATTATGTCCATGTGTTTCCTGTCACCCTGCATCTTCTCAATATCTCGCCTAGTCTGTATTACCGACTTCATGGCCGCTGTCGTACCCACATTCCCTGTCACCCGAGTCAATTTTCTCTAATGTTTTGCGGGTTTTGCAGGTTTTAATACGACTTAGTCGGCGCTTTAACTTGCCGCCTCCATTGCAAAGATCTGAAACATACCAAAGGACATATTCTAACCGGCAAAATTAAAGGAAGAAGCCAAGGGTAGGTGGGAGAGGTGACCACCATTAAAGAGGGCATAGATATGGATCCCCAGAACTCTCCAGATAAATTCTCCCGCATTAAAGATCCAGGACTCAAATCCAAAGCCAGGCGAAAGTACGGTCACAATGCGATTATTTCAGATCTCTTACGGCAGCAGATTTTCTTTCAGCCGCGGGCAACATGTTGTATATATTTTATTATTTCGGTCTTATATGTAAAGAGATTTTTATCTCCTAGCATTTATTTCTTTAGATAGACTGTTAGGTATATTCATTTATAGTCAGTCATTCATAGAGAAGGCACGAATGTTTTCCGCCATTTTGGTTCAAACTGAGTCATTAATTGTGCCTTGTCTCCCTCCTCCTCCAGAAGTTTCTGTCTTCTCTATAAATACTGAGAAATAATATTTTTGAAGGGTTCCAGATTTCTATCAGAAAACTGTGCAGCGAGAGGACTTACGTGATACTAAATGTGTGTTACGTATGAGTTTTAGAGCATTAGGGTCTCGGTGAGGAGGAGTTATAAGCATGTTGAGATTAAGTCTTTAGTATCTCACAGTATGTAACTTTTCTTATGTGATAATACATTATCTCTTTTCATGCAAATTATCTTCTTGTATCATGTTCTAGAATGCGAGTGACTCACTAGTTTGCAGCAAGGATTCATCTTAAGTGGTGCCCTTTCTGGAATTAGTCGAGCGCTTTAAATAGGCCTAGAAGTGATATGCTGTTCCATGTTCACTCTTTCATATTTTTACGCATATTGGTAAAACGGGATTCGTAGAGGTCAGTGCGCTTGCTTGTATCACCGGCTAATATCTTCTTATGTTTCTTCACTGCACTCACTTCCTGATACTTGATTTCTGTGACATATTATTTGAATCGGCCCTCTTTACAGTAAGCCGTCTCTTAACTGTCTGATGTCTTTGTACTGGAGTTTTACATGATGTTTCTACATTATTCTTATCTTTGTATCAGCTTCTGAGAGAGATTGGTCCCATTCAAATCTAGTTTCCTTGTTCAAACAAGAGGTAGTAAGAGAGTTCTTGGACTGACAACCCAAACTATAGAGGGCTCCTTGCTACATTAAGATGTCTGGGCTTGGGGTCTGTAACGACTCTGAAAATTTGTCTCTAGGGGGGGGGACTCTAAAATCATCCACAACATCTTTCTGGCGCCGTTGCCGGGGAACGAATTCAAGAATATCTGTTTCCCTGGGTTCGACATTTCATATTCACCCTCTAATTAGGTGAGCACAGAGAGGTGAAGAGTTGCAGATTTCTCACCTTGGCGACTCCACTGGTCTTTACTTGATAAATTTTACTGGAAGCCCTGGCTTCCCGGAAGCCCCATTTGAGGTCGGATACCTCACAACCGAAAACACCCGTATCTGACCCGAAGAAGATCATTCATAAAAGAGGTTGGAAAGAGAAAAAGTCAGTTCGTTCTGAAAACTCTCAATATTCTGTTGAAGATCATCCGCCTTCTTCTTCTCAAGAAGTTAGAACAGAAAAACCCGAGTTTTACTCTGAGACTCCGCGTGGAGGAATTACCTGGATTGAAGGAGAATCTCATCCTGCTTCCGAGGCTGAGGAAATTAAAGAGGTTACAGAAGTAGCTGCTGTTAACCGTGAGTTATTCCCATCCACACCTCAGGCTTCTGTGCAATATATTCCCATTGTTATTCATACTCCGCTTCCTCCCACTCCTCTCCCCTCATCTGTATCTCAAATCATTGTGCAAACCCCACCTCCCCCAATGGCCAGTGTTCCTTCTTTCCTGTTAAATAAATATGCTCCTCTGGCCTTGCCCCAAGCGCTAAATGATATGCCGCAGGATTATTTGAATATTTTTCCAAGATTCAATGGTGAGAATGAAGTTGACGCTCAGAAGCACCTCGAGACTTTCTGCTCTTTTGCAGAGAACTTAAATGTTGAACATCTGGATGTGGTCCTGAGGTTATTCGTGCAATCCTTGGAAGGTGAAGCCCGAAAGTGGTTCAAGACGTTGGCAAATCGTTCAATCACCACCTGGGACCAGATGGAAAATGCTTTTCTCAGGAAGTGGGGGGAAAAGAAAGACCAAGGGCAGTGTCTCGTTGAATTCAATACGCTAAAGAAGAAACACAATGAGGGAGTGGCAGAATTTATCAAAAGATTCAATAAGTTATATCTGAACCTTCCTGCTGATATGAAACCCCAGCAAGCTGCAGCCAAAGTTGTTTTCATAGCATCTTTTGATTCTGACTTCAGTTTCTCTCTGCGGGAAAGGATGCCTATCACCTTGGACGATGCTCAGACAGACGCTCTAGAGTTGGAGGCAAATTTTGCTGCCACCGGGAAGTTAAAAGGAAAAATTGAACAGGAAACTAGAAGAAAAGGCAAAGAAGAGGTTTCTACCTCTAGTCAAGAAAAGGATTCAGATAAAATGGACGAGATAAGCAAGATGATAAAGAAGATGGCCAGGCTAGAACTGGAAGCTAAGAGTGCAGCTCCCAAGAACTATTATAACGCTCCAAACAGAGGATATAATCCTCAGTACAGAAAGCCCCCGTTGCAAATATTGCCAAGGGAAGCGAAAGAACAGCAAGATCAGGTACCTCATCCCTTGTACCTGGAAGGACCAGCAGATGACTCCGCTGGAGATACAGCTTATAGACTAGAAGATTCAAATCTGGATTTTTCAAATAATGATGACATGGAGTGCCCCCTGCAAGAAGAAGACGACGAAGCAGGGATTGACCATTACTGCAAGCAATTTTCTGATTTCATGGAAGCGCAATTCAACGTCAAATATGATCTCAGATCCTCCAGGAAGAGGACCAGAACTCAGGAGAAAGAAGAAGAACCACCTCAGAAAGAAGCATCTGCTCAGAAGGAATCAGCAGCAAAGAGATGTATAGAAAAAGGTAAAAATCCTCTGAATACCCCCTTGCAGTCTAATGATCAGTTTCCCTCCTCTTCTGAACTAGTTAGTCCTCCTAATGTTGAGCCAATGTCAAAAGAAATTAAACCTTCAGTTGAGAATAAGGATTCAAAAGAAGTAGTGCTAGAAAAGCCCGCATCTGCTTTCAATTTGCAGAAAGAACTTGAGAAGATTAAGATTCCTGTCCCTCTGACTGAGTTGTTAAAACAACCTGCATATCAGTCTCAAGTTACCTCTTTCATTCTTCCTCCTGAACTACCAATTGCACCTGATAGTTTAAATCTTCAAGAAGAGAGACCCATGGTAATCTTCGGCCCACATGTCGAGGAGATAGACCCTTCCACTCCTCCTTTTTACGTATCCCTAGTTATTCATGACCTACTGTTACATAACTGCATGTTAGATTCTGGGGCCTCACATAATCTCATGCCTCTTTCTGTCATGGAGCAACTAGGGCTGCAAATTACAAGGCCATACAAAGATTTATATTCATTTGATTCTAAAAGAGTAAAATGCTTGGGAATGATTAAAGATTTAGTGGTCAATTTGGCTCAAATCCCAGCAAAAAGTGTGGTCATGGACATTGTGGTTGCTGATATCCTGGCTCGCTTTGGCACGTTGCTGTCAAGGTCTTGGGGTACCAAGATTGGGGGATCAATCAAGTTGGATTTAACATATGCTACTGTCCCAGTCTTTGGAGGTCAAGAAAGGAGGTTGTACAGAGAAACTCGATTGGTTAAAATGGTAACCAGGGCTGACTGCTCAGATAATTCCCCAATTTATAACAAAGAGGGAGACTTTTCATGTTTTATGCTAGAAGAAAACCAAAGTTACGCTCATGAGCCCCTTTTTGGCCAAATTCAGGCTGAGCAGCCTAAAGAAGATTAGGAATCAGAGATTTGGACTTTGCATTTCGATGGAGCTAATTCAAGGGAAGGCAATGGAGCTGGGGTCTTGTTGATTTCTCCCACAGGAAAATGGGTGCCGCTGTCTTTCAAATTGGAGTATGAGGCTACAAACAACGTAGCTGAATATGAAGCACTATTACTGGGATTACAGACAGCTAAAAACATGGGCGTCCGATGTCTAAAAGTGTTTGGAGACTCTGAGTTGGTCGTAAGGCAGATTAAAAATGAATGCCAAACCAAGCATCCATGGCTCAGTGCATATATAAATAAAGTATGGGACATGATAGAAAACTTCTTCTCAGCATTTAACATACAGTTCATGCCCCGGGAGAAAAACAGGATAGCAGACTCTCTCGCTGTAGCTGCCAGTACCTTTCATCCTCCTCAGAATCCGCTTTTAAGATATGAAGTGGAGGTACGGTACAGACCATCCATTCCAGATAATATAAAGCATTGGCAGGTATTCGAAGATGATGAACAAATGAAAAGATTTATGGAAACTGTGGGAGAATTCTCCAATATGGAGATTGACGATAACGAAGAGGGAGAAGCTGAAAATGTTGCTGAGAACAAATGGGAAGAAAGAATAGCAGGAAATAAAGTGCTGCAGCTGAAAGGTAATGTCATACCTAGAGGGTTGGTACCTCTAGAGAGGTTATTCAATAAATATGATGTTCCAATGCAGCCAAATAAAGTAGTAGAAGAAGATCAAGTAGGAGATTTGAATCTGGGTACTTCCACTGACCCCAAAATTGTTAAATTATCCAAAAAATTCCCAGAAGAGTACAAAGAAAAGTATCTGAAGTTATTTCAATCTTATAAAGATGTTTTTTCTTGGTCCTATGAGGACCTAAAAACTTTTGATGTAAATATTATACAGCATAAGATTCCACTGAGGGAGGATGCAAAGCCATATAAGCAGAAGCTCAGGCAAATAAATCCTCTGTTACTTCCCTCAATTGAAAAAGAAATTAAGAAGTTGTTGAAGGCCAAGATAATTGTACCATTAAGATACTCAGAATGGATAGCGAACCTTGTTCCTGTCCGAAAGAAGAATGGAGAAATAAGGCTGTGTGTAGACTTCAGGAATTTGAACAGAGCATCTCTCAAAGATAATTATCCGCTGCCTAAAATGGATCACATCCTGCAGAAAGTAGTAGGGGCATCCAGAATGTCAATGATGGATGGATTTTCTGGTTATAATCAAATGGACGTGTTCCCAGAAGACCAGAAGAAGACCGGATTCATTACACCATGGGGAACTTTTATGTACGCTAGGATGCCATTCGGATTAATCAATGCAGGAGCTACTTTTCAGAGGGCAATGGACATAGCCTTTGTCGGAGAATAGGACAAGTTTTTGGTGGTGTATCTTGATGATATCACAGTGTTCTCAAAGAATGATGATGAGCATATTGAGCATTTGAGAAGAACTTTTGAAAAATGTAGAAGGTATGGCCTTTCTCTAAATCCTCAAAAGTCTTTGTTTGCATTAGATGAGGGAAGACTCTTAGGGCATATCGTGACTAAAGATGGTGTAAAAATCGATCCTAAGAGATTTGAAGTGATAAACAGCATCCCTTTGCCAAGAAATAAGAAAGAAGTACAGGTATTTTTAGGCCGAATTAATTTCTTGAGAAGATTTATCCCTAACTATGCAGAGATAGTTAGGCACATAACCAATATGTTGAAAAAGGAAAATGAGGTAAAATGGTCCCAGGAGTCTAGAGATGCATTCACAAGGATAAAACGGGCATTTGCCAAAGCTCCTGTGTTAGCAGGGCCAAACTACAAAAAGCCATTTATGATTTTCTCATTTGCTTCACCTCATACAATTGCTGGAGTGTTATTGCAGAAAAATGAAGAGGGATATGAACAGCCCATAGCTTTCTTCAGTCAAGTGCTTTATGATGCTGAATTGAAATATAATATACTGGAGAAGCAGGCATATGCCCTGGTAAAGTCTCTTAAAGCTTTCAGAGTTTATGTTTTGCAGTCTCACATCACAGCTTATGTCCCTACCGCGGCAGTCAAAGATGTTCTGGTTCAGGGAGACAGCGAAGGTAGGAGGGGAAGATGGATTGAAAAAATTCAGGAGTATGATCTGGATATAAGGCCTACTAAGTTGGTGAAAGGAAAGGGACTTGCCAAGATGTTATCCGAATCAAATCATCAAGCTTTGGGCATTAATCTATCTGTGATAGCAAATGAAGAATTAGAAAAAGAGGAAGAGCAACACGGACTAGAGATGGCTACTCAAAAGATACATGTGAAATATCTAACTAGTCCTTGGTATAAAGAAATAGTTGAATATCTGTCAACACTTAGCTGTCCTCCAGGCTGCGACAAAGTGAAATACAGAGTTGTAAGGATGAAATCTCAGAAATATGCAATTGCCAATGGACAGCTCTATTGGAGAGACCCTCTGGGTATATTACTGTTATGTCTCACATAAAATGAAGTACAGAATGTAATGACAGAATTCCATGAGGGCATATGTGGAGGACATTACAGCTGGAAGGCTACAACTCATAAAATCTTGAAGGCTGGTTTTTACTGGCCAAAATTGTATTCAGATACTTTTGCTTGGGTCAGATCGTGTGACAAATGTCAAAGATTTGCAGAAAGGCAGAAATTAGCAACATTGCCCTTGATCCCTATTCACGTAAATGAACCATTTCAGAAATGGGGATTGGATTTTATAGGTGAGATACATCCCCCATCAAGTGGCCAACATAAATGGATATTGACAGCCACAGACTACTTCACGAAATGGGTGGAAGCCATACCTACCAGAAAGGCTACAGATGCTGTGATAATGAATTTTATAGAAGACAATATCATATCTAGGTTTCGCTGCCCTGCGAGAATTGTAACTGAAAATGCACAGGCTTTTAAGTTTGCCAGGTTTGTAAAATTCTGCCAAAGATATAACATTATCCTAACTCATTCTACAGCATATTATCCACAGGGAAATGGTCTAGCAGAGTCATCCAATAAAACCCTGGTGAGAGCCCTGAAGAAAACAATAGCTGAAAATCAGAAGAACTGGGACTCTAAATTAAAGTTTGCCCTATGGGAAAATAGGATAACCAGCAAAAGAGCAACAGGGAAGTCACCCTATGAGCTGGTATATGGACGGGCTGCAGTGTTTCCTTTGCAATTGGCATTGCCAGTGGCACGTTTTATGCAAGAGAACCAGGAAGAACCAGATGACATGATCCAAAGAATTAATCAGCTGGTAGAATTGGAGGAAACAAGGAACTAGGTAGACCAGAGACTGATAGAATACCAAGAGAAAATGAAGAATGTTTTTGATCAGCACGCAAAAGGTAGGGATTTTCAAGTTGGAGACCTGGTTCTTCGATGGGATGTTCGCAGAGCAGAAAAGGGAAAACATGCTAAATTTGATCCATTGTGGTTCGGGCCATTCAAAATAGTGAAGCTGGGAAGAAACAACACCTTTTCTCTAGAAAATTTACAGGGTGATTTGTTGGATGCACCCGTGAATGGCCAGTTCCTCAAGCCTTATTTTCAATTCTGACCCAGGCCAGGAATACCTGATTGTATATATTGTATATAATTTGTTTTGGGTTTAATTTTTATATAGGAAAAGAATGCTGATAATTACTTGAAGTAAAAGTGCAGGGAAATTGGAAAATAAGATGGAATATTTAATGGTCTGCGTGTTCTCGACATGCCCGAGGACGAACATGTCGTCCCCAGGTGGAGCCGATGTTGTACATATTTACCCCTGCCGTGACCCAAACTCTCATGACCCTGCTTGCTATTACTATATCCGCCCGAAAATCTACTTCACAATGGTTCAAAACCCAAATTTAAGCAATCGGGCCGACTCCTTAAGAGTCTGACTCCCTCCCGCTACGACTTCCATAAGACCTGAGTCTGAAAACCATAATTCAGAGCAAGAAGGGGCTTATTGTCTTAACGATCGGGCGCAATGCTGGCCGTCCGATCTGACTTAAATCAACGGCGCGGCAATTAATTTATACGGAGGGCCCGCTCGCAACAGACCTTTATGACCCGCCGATTTATTACCCCCCGATGCAGGTGTAGCCGTTGATCTTGCTCTGAGATCGAATGGTCCTGGGTCAATCGCGGTCCTGCCCTCAATCGCAATCGGAACTTCCAAGATGTGCTACTCCTGTCTCCCCGCTTCACTTTCCGATTCCAATTTCCGATTTGGGTCCCGCCACCTGTGGTCGTGTCATCATTATTCACAAGTGTACACTGTGTCCTTCCTCCACCATTCATATGTTCCGGTAACGTGTCATAGTTTACGAACCTTTGCCCCATTCATTCGTGGTCGCTCCATTGTTTTCTGCCCTGTCACCCTCCATTTCTTCATTATGTTCATGCGCTTCTTGTCACCCTGCATCATCTCAACGTTTCGCCTAGTCCGTATCACCGATTCCATGGCCGCTGTTGCATCCACACCCGAGTCAATTTTCTCTAATGTTTTGCGGATTTTGCAGGTTTTAAAACGACTTAGTCGGCGCTTTAACTTGCCGCCTCCATTGCAAAGACCTGAAGCATATCAAAGGACATATTTTAACTGGAAAAATTAAAGGAAGAAGCCGAGGGTAGGTGGGAGAGGTGACCGCCATTAAAGAGGACATAGATATGGATCCCCAGAACTCTCCAGATAAATTCTCCTGCATTAAAGATCTAGGATTCAAATCCATAGCCAAGGGCCGAGAGTACAGTACAGAAACGCAGATTATTTCAGATCTCTTACGGCAGCAGATTTTCCTTTAGCCGCGGGCAACATGTTGTATATATTTTATTATTTCCGTCTTATATGTAAAGAGATTTTTATCTCCCAGCATTTATTTCGTTAGATAGACTGTTAGGTAGATTCATTTATATTCAGTCATTCATAGAGAAGGCGCGAAGGTTTTCCGCCATTTTTAGTTCAAACTGAGTCATTAATTATGCCTCGTCTCCCTCCTCCTCCAGAAGTTTCTGTCTTCTCTATAAATACTGAGAAATAAGATTTTTGAGGGTTTCCAGATTTCTGTCAGCAAATGGTGCAGCGAGAGGACTTCTGTATTCATCTTGTAATATTTCTGTATGAAGTTTCAGAGCCCGTAGGGTCTCAGTGAGGAGGGGTTATAACTGTATTGAGGATTCTGGTCTTTGGTATCTCACAGTATGTAACTTTTCTTATGTGTTAATACATTATCTCTTTTCATGCAAATTGTCTTCTTTTATCATGTTCTAGAATGCGAGTGGCTCACTAGTTTGCAGTAAGTATTCATCTTAAGTGGTGCCCTTTCTGGAATTAGTCAAGCGCTTTAAATAGGCCTAGTCATGATATACTGTTCCATGTTCACTCTTTCCATATTTTCTGCTATATTAGTGGCTTAAGGATTCGTAAATTGATGCGCCCTTGTATGCCAGCTAATATCATCTTATGTTTCCTCACTGCACTCACTCTCTGATATTTGATTTCTGTGACATATTATTTGAATCGGCCCTCTTTACAGTAAGCGGTCTCTTAACTATCTGATGCTTTCATGCTGAAATTTTACTTGATGTTTCTACATTATTCTTATCCTTGTGTCAGATTCTGAGAGAGATTGGTCCCATTCAAACCTAGTTTCCTTGTTCCAAACAAGAGATAGTAAGTGAGTTCTTGGACTGACAACCCAAACTACAAAGGACTCCTTGCTATATTAAGATGTCCTAGGCACTGGTCTATGGCAACTCTAGGCTGTCTCTAGGGGGGTGACAAAATCATCCACAACACATATAATTGATTCTCTTCCAATATATTGAGCACTCTATCGACATGTTCAACAAGATCTTTCCAAGGATTGTTGTAGATTAGTATATCATCAAAAATTTCTAACACATATTTTCTAAGGAAGGGTTTGAAAATAGAATTCATCAAACCTTGAAATGTGGAAGGTGCATTAGTAAGGCAAAAAGGCATGATCCAAAATCATAATGACCCTCATGAGTTTTGAATGTTGTTTTCAGAATTTCTTTGGTCTTGATTCTATTTTGATTATATCATGAACGAAGATCCATCTTGGTGAAGTAAATTTCTCCATGTAATTCATCCAATAATTAATCAATGACAGGAATGGGAAATTTATCTTTAATAATGTGCTTGTTGATCTCCATATAATTAGGACACATATTCCATGATCCATCCTTCTTGTGCACCAATACTGCTGGAGCAGAGAAAGAACTTTGACTAGGTTGAGTTATATTGGCCTCTAGAATTTCTGCAACAATATGTTCAATTTTACTCTTTTAGGCATAGGGATATCTGTAAGGTCTGATATTTGTAGGAACACTTCCTCAAAGTAATTGAATAGAATTATCATGATCACGAATTGGTGAGAGGCCTTTGGGAGTATCAAATACCTTGGAATGATTGTCCAAGAATTTTTGGAGATATCGAGAAATAGATGATTTCGATGTTTGAACCTCTAGTGAGAATAATTTTGCAATCATACACCATAGTTCTTTCTTCAAAATGTTTCTCATGCTATTAGAGTTGATTATATTTCTTGGTTTATCTGCGATACCCCTTAATTCAACCTCCTTTTTCTTCCCAAAAAAATTCAAGAAACACTCTCGAAAACTAAAACCTATTATCCCCAAATATTGTAACCATTGGACTCCTAGTACAACATCCTCCCCACCAATTGGAATATAAAATAGTGGACTATTCAATACATATTCCCCCATGGTTAGCCTGATATTATGGCACTTTCTAGAGAAGTTTTTAGTTCCCCCATTTGCAACCAACATTTGACACTCTGGTGTTGGATATGTTAGACACTTGTATTTCACAGTATCACAATGTGACTGATTATTTCTTAGATCCCTCATATTGAAAATAATATTCCATGGTTTGCATTTATTTTCAGGAAGAAGGGATATCCTGATTGGCAAGAGATTCAAAGGAATCAATCTGCCTTTCAGTTCAGCAGAAGGAAGAAAGTGTTGCTGATAAGGTGTGATGGTGAGAAAACTTCATTTATGCCCTCATTTCATTTCATTTACCCTCTTTTGCCCCTCAATTTACCATTTTTAAAAGTCCCACGCTTAATTTCTTTCAAACCCCTTCTTTAACTATTAAAATTCAATTTTTATAGTTGAAGAAACAGCTCTACCCACCCCCTAATAGCCATATCATTTTCCCATATTAAATTATCTTATTCGCAGCTCTGCGCCCACTTTAGGCCGCTTAATATATACATATATATCATATATATTATATATACCCCACAAAGAAACCTTACCCAATCCTTACCTTTTCGCATCAACACTTCGCACTCTTCATCATTTTGCTACTAAGCTTGCCACCTTATAACCCCGTCAATGCAATATGGTGGGACCCTTCCAGCCATGTCACCCTTTCCTTGCTGCCCATAGAACATCACAATGGGAAATTTTTGTGTTTTCACGTTAAGACATCGCAGGTTAATTAGTTCAAGTTGCGATGCGATAAGTTAAATGTTGTGTTGTGCGGTAAAACCTAAATGTTGTGATATGTGATAAATGCTAAATTTTGCGATATATGATAAGACTTAAAATTTTTGATTTGTGACATGGGTGGGACCCGATTGCATGTCGCAAATCGCAAAATTTAACCTTCACCTCCCACTTCTTATAAAAAAATTCTGCAATCTGCGAGCTGCGGGCAGGCCAACATTTTCCCTTGCACATCATCCTCGCCCGTCGCATTTCACACATCACTGGTCTTAACAGTTGCACCCACCACTCATAAAAAAAAGCTTCTGACCTGTGATTCTAATATAGGATTGGGGCCCCACATTCTTTCCACGCCACATCTACATTAACCTTACTGCAACTCCCTGCCATCTACGCTCACCCCCCCTACATCTCATGGTACTTATTTCATTTCGCACACCTCGCAACCTGCGAACTTTAACCATGGGAGGAGGGGGGGGGGGTCCAAAACGGGTGGTATCCCTTACCACCATCCCCGCTACATGTCGCACCTCTGCTAATTCGTACCCCCCTTCTCTGATACCACTTATTGTGTGTACCCTCTCCAAAAACGTTTTTTTCTATTAAAAAAAAACCACCCCCGCTACTCCACGTCCGCCAACCAATGCCTGCCACCATTACAACGTGCCAACTCGCGCCACCATTTCCTCATGTAGCCGTTCTACACCATTCCCATCCCAATTTTTGAATCATTGTTGTGTGTTTCAAAAGGAAGGTGATGGGGTTTTCCATTTCAAATCTCTGCTACAACAATAACCTGCACAGAAGATAAAAAGGTCTTTTAACAAAAAGTGGTCATTATTACAGCTAACACACTCTTCTCAGCAACCATTTCACACCAAGGCAGAGCCAAGATGTCAGAGCCGTTGAAGAGATAAAAGCTAAAATGTAAGAGTTTTCATTGCCTCTTCGACATCATTCGAACCAAATTATGTTCACTCTGCAATTAATAACGAACTGTTAAGGCCACTGTCACAGCTAGACTTATCTTACCATCGCTTGCATGGCTGCACTAGTCAATTCATGCTTGAATGTAATAAATGAAAATCACTGCAGTAGATAGAAGCAACCAACTTAAGTTTTATATAAATACTGTATGCATTAGCAGTATGAAGAGGCCGGAAAGGGAAAAAAATCATTGTAAGGTCTCATCTGGTTGTAACCACTCTCTTTTGGATGAATGAAATATTATGTTGTTTTCCAGATTCTTGTGTTATGATCTGTGGTGAAGTGCTCCTTTTATCGTAATCTGTCATCTCTAGTTTTACATACTGTTTTCTTTATTTACTGCGGATAGAAAAATGTGTGTATGATTTACCATGGGGTACCCTTCTCAGTCTTGAAATAGTACATTATGTTTTCCTCTGAGACCGGAATGCAGAATTCAGAGACGATCTGCTCTGCATTCCTGTTGAACCTTAATCTCCTCCTCCTTCCCATTTCATAAGCTATTAAGATCCACTAACATGGCTAGCTTGCCTGGTTTCACTTGACCTCAGTTATTCATCCATTCGAATCTATTTACACCTGTTTGACTCCATACACTAGCACATTTGCCCCAAATTTTGACGACCAAAATGTCGCTCTTGCGACACATAGGAGGCCCAAGAGTGACATTTTTCAGTGCGCAAAAACATGGTTTCTCCTCACATCAGACTTCCAACAATTGACTTGAAGGTTGGTATAGCAACGATATCTCTGATGTTTTATATTTTTGTCGCAATTCCGACATTTAATGAATTGTCGCGTTTCTGAAGGGCGCAAGCATAGTTAGTTTGACACCTTTAGTCAAGTGTCAGAAGTCCGACGTGAGGAGAAACCACATTTTGGCACACCAAAAAATGTCACTCTTGGGCCGCATATGTGTCCCTAGAACGACGGGCACAAGCGTCGCAAGATCGACGAAACCAAAAAAAAAAAAAAGTAAACGTCACTAGAACGATGGCTCTAAGTGGTCAGAAGACCGATGAAACCAAAAATTAAAAAAAAAAATGTAAATGTCGCTAGAGCGATGGTGCTAAGCAGTCAGAAGACCGACGAAACCCAAAATCTAAGAAAAAGTAAACATCGCCAGTGGAACGTCGGAATACCAACGACAACAAACACACATGTAAAAAAAACATGTTGCAGACCAATTTCACGTGAGTTGATGAATTTTGGTTGTAGAGAGAATCCACACAGTTTTGAGGAGTGTAACTTATTCAAAACTTATTCGCATGACACAAAATTCTTCCTTGATTGAGAGCTAGATTGGGCAATAAGCTACAGATCTTCACTTGGTTTAAGTTGACTCGGAAACAAAATATACTTCTGCCAGGAATCAAGCCCTGAATTTGAAGCCCTACGAAATCTCCTTGCCTGAAACAAACAAATCCTTGAGCCAAATGCAAGAAATATTAACGAGCCAAAATATATTTAAATCATTCCAAAATATCTCTCATTTGATTTAATATTCCACCACAAGGCTAAGAGTAGTAATTTCAAAGAATCAAGAGTATTCGTTCAAGTGCTTGTCTTAGGAAGTGGGTCACTGCCACTTTATAGTCTTTCTCTTGGATAGAAGGGGCTCTAAGGAGACATTAGTTGTCACAAGGAAACAGTTGTAGTTGGTTGATATGGGTTTTTTTTTGGCTCCTTAGTCCTAATTGCATGCTTTTCTTGCTCAAATGCAAACCCTCTATATTCTGGTGTACATTGTTGCAGGGTAATAATTGATAGTCAACAAAGTTGGTGATATCTTTGATTCTACGGTACTTAGTAGTAGCTGGTGGTATATAACTTGGAAGTACTCAATGATTAGTGATACTCAGTTGTGCTTGATGGGTACTAGACACTTTTTTGTATGCCAAAGAAATTATTTACCAGTTAGGTTGAGCCTATAAGTTAAATCATAGTGATGTGATGTACCTTTCTCTATTGATGTAGATCATAGCGCTAAAGAAGACTTTGCAAATCTGATAGATGGTTATGGAAAGGATATTGGACTAAATAATGTTGGATAAATGCAATCCTTCTATAGTCCAGTGTGGCATTTCTCTAGGGTAATAACTGATACTCAACAGAGTTGGCGCTCTCTTTGGGTATATCACTTGGTAGTACTTGATTGTCCGTGATATTCAGTTGTAATTGGTGGGTGCCAGATAATTTTTCATATGTCAAATAATTTATTAATAAATTAGGTTATGCCTGATGGTCAACAAATTTGGTGCTATATTTGATACTATGGTACTTAGTAGTAGTTGGTGATATGTCACTTGGTAGTACTTGATGGTTGTGATATTCAGTTGTGCTTGATGGGTGCTAGATATTTTTTCACATGTCAAAGAACTTATTTTCTCGTGAGGTTAGCCCTTCTATGTTAAATCATAATGATGTGATGCATTATTCTCTACTAATTTAGGTTTTAGTGCCAAAGAATATTTTTCATATATGGGGAATGATTATGGAAAGGAATAGTGGAAAAACGAATAATGGTCAACATGAATGGATTTATTAAAGAGGTTTGTAAGCATATTGAAATGTGAGATGCACTTTTAGAGTGTTTGGTATATCAGCTTTTCAGAGATTTTGTGGATGTGTGTTTTCACAAATTTTCAACTGCTTTTTCTCCACAAAAGGTAGTGAATTGTGTTATTGAGTTGTGTCAAGGTATAACACTCTTATAGGTACTATACATAATATGAAATAATGAAAATGAGGAAATGCAATAGCTGGTTAAAGATAGATTAGATATTTAATTTTAGTTAATAGTATAGGAAGCCATGTAGTGTACTGCAATCATCTCTACTAGTGCATACCTTGTTTCAATGGTGATGTTATATTTAGGATATATCATTATATAAGGCTTTTATCGTGTGGCGTCATACATCTGCTTAATGCTGGATTTTCCAGATGACCTTGAATATCATATTTTTGTTGTCCTATAGGATTCTGTGGGCTATATATCCTAGATTGAGTCCTCCCAGTTGGATTAACTTACGCCTTGAAATCTCGAAGATGATAAATTTTGACACTTAAACCCATTTCTTAGATTTTTCACGTTGTTTGATTTTGAGTAGTCCTACACCTTCCCAAGTCTTAAAATCCATGTGGATAGTCCTTGAAGATCAAACCAGTGTAAATACTTGGCTCAGTGAAACAGTTGATGAGGCCATAGGTTAAGAGTTTGACTTTGACTCTGCAAAAAATTGAAATTTAGCTAATACAAGTAGGGACCACTGAGTTTATTTTTACTGTTTAGCTTAATATAAATAGGGCACACTGAGTTTTTTGACAGGATTGCAAGTCAGATTCATTGACCTGTCAAAAAATCAGCTAGTACATGTGGGCCAGAGTTTGACCTCTAATTACTCCCAATTCAAACTCATAGCTGCTGATTCACACTTGTGGGCAGTGAGTTTTACTCTTTGCCAAATTAACTTGCCTCTTTTTTAGAGGCCAAGTTAGGTTTAACCTGCAAGTCTAGGTCCAACTCGTTGATTTTTGTAATATTGGATTAAACCCATATATGCCTAATAATTCCTAGTTTTTTCCATGTCATTTCATCAAACTAATCCCTCTTTGTGCTTCCAGTTCATAAATCTAGCCATCTCAAAATTTCCATCCAAAACTTGAAACACGACATAATTATTTCGAATCCAAATTTTGGAAAATAAAATAGAAAAAATAGTCTTTCTTGGCACTCAAGCAACCAAAGGCATACATGTGCAGTTCAGATTTCTCGACTACACCATCGTTCTATAGTCTGCACAGCTGTCCCAAGCTCTAAAAATCCATTTCTGATGCTATATTGCAGTCCCTTAAGAAGACTCACCTTTCCCCTTCTTGAGTCTCAATAAATTGTTTATAATAGAAGCATTAAACTTTATTTTTGAAGTCTTTCTGGTCTAATTTATTAAAAGGATCATGGGTTCATAATTTTTTGTTTTAGGTATTAGTCTGCAAAGGAATTAAGAGATAATATTTTTTATGTGTGTGCATGACTAAGAGAAGTCCCTTATGAGAAGCTAATATTTTTGTTTTAGGCAGTTTCTGGTACAATCTTAGATGTGTTTTCTCATTCTCTTGATTGTGATATAAAATATCGAAGAACTAGAATTTGGGTATAAAGTTTGATGCCTATAACTTCTTATTGTGATTAAATACATCTCAGATTATCTAAAGGATTAGACTTCATAGATTCCAAGTATTCATGAATCATTTCCACATCAAATATTTTGAAGGTCTTAGTTCTTTTGTCATAGAACCTAATCAATTCACCCAAGGAATTTCTACAAACATAGTGGGACTAGAGATTTTATTTTTGTTTTTTAACTAAAAAAAAGAAATCATTTTTGAATACCAATTATATCGAGATGTTCAAAAAATTTTCAAGAAATGGTGTCGACTGTTCTGGAAAATGGTGGAAAACCAGTGATTTTGTTTTGGGAAAACACAAAAATACCAGATTTATTTTTGATGTCCAAAGGTATTTTATAAATTGAAAATGAATTTTGGACATACACAATATTGTTTCCATAATTCTTAGAGAGAGTTTTGGGATTAACTTTTATTAAATGTTGTGAATGCAGTTTTAATGTTGTTTGTGCAACAATTTCTATTTCAAGATCAAATATTGGATTATTTTCATTGGTGACTCCATTATCTAGCCTTATGGTTAAACCTTCCTTAATTTTACCACCTTAACAACATATCTCCCCCGCATATATTCACCATGGAAATCCAAAAGGACAATTCAATCTCATTCTTGGACATTCTATTCACTCATCGACTAGATGGCTCCCTATCCCACTATGTTTATTGAAAAAATACAAATAAATATTTTCATGCCCAATAACACCACCATCCGCCTCAAAAAATTGTTGTACGTGAAACTCTTGTAACCAGAGCCATTTTTATTTCTGCTCCTCACCTTTTAGACAAAGAATGATCCACCTCACTTGCACTCTCCTATACAAATAAGTTCAATAAATCCCCTGTATTGAAGCTTGTTCTCCATCACTTATTTAAAGAATGAATGCATTGGCATCAATTAATGACAAAATAAACTAGGAATGAATTCTTACTCATGCACCAAGAATTTGTAAGACATTCCTTGTCACTCTCTCTTTTCAAAGTTTCTTGAAAAAGTATCCATAAGAGAGGTCGTTGATTGTAGCTGCAACGAATATGTTGCACTAATGGATGAAGAAATTTAAGGATTGGGAATTAGAGGAAATTCCTCTGTATGATCTCCATGAATTAAGCAACAAAATATAACCATTAAGATGCAACCAACTTGAAATATTCAAGAAGTGGAGAGATAAGAAGAGAACACTTATTGTCAGTCATGCTCAGTGTTAAAGTATAATGTTTGAGAAACTTGAGAATAACAACATCAAAGCCAACAAATCCTTTTAGAGTGTCTAGAATTGTTGATTTTAGATGTGAGCCTCTCCTGGAAACAATCACACAAATATACTCGATTCTCTCATACAAGTACATACCAAACATGTGAATCTGTTCTCAGGTACATTTCCAAAATAATATTACAAAGCTCTTCAACATTTTCAAGCTGATAATACGAGGTATTCTAGATGAGAAATATTTCAAAGTTATCTTCAAAGGCACCATATTAAGTGAAAAATATTTAAAACAACTTATAAGAGACATTAAATAAGCCAAAATGACAAGATATTCTATAGTAAACTAGAGAATTTCCAGCAAAATGGTAGTAAAGGAATGAAAACCTCTGTTGCAGGTGATCTTCAAATTTTTTTTTATTGTTTTTCCACTACTACAAGGGAGGTATTCGTGAAAAACAACCCAACCTTACAGAGTTTTCGGTCATCTTAAGACTCAATGAGTCTCAAAAGGAAGTGTTTGAGATTATAAAATTCTCCTCAGAGTCTATATTTGGTAGAGACACTAAGTATTTTTAAATGTGCATGCATCCTTCATTACAAAAAATAACTATTGAAAAATGGGGTAATTCTCCAGGTTGGTTAGATTAGGATAGTAGCATCGCTATTGATATAACTGCAATGGTGGACTGAATAATCCTTGACATGTTGTCCCTTTGTGTGTTGAATAAGGAGAAGTTTATTTTTTTAGTAAGATCCTATCTCCTTTGGCCTTATTTGAAATTATTATTATTAAAAATCAGAACACGATTAAAGTTGTTGAAGTACTAAGGCTTGATGGTAACACTTATATAGAAGCTAGGGAAATAATTCTTCAACAATTCCAGTGATGAAAGGGTTTTTTTTGCTTCAATTAGGGCATGTGGAGAAGGCATTAATGTAAAAAATTCCAATAAATTTTTCATCCTTTATATTCCATGGAATCCTTCTCATGATATGTATGACCAACAAGGGAAGAGAAATTTCCAATGGCATACAAAAAAAATTGGCATGATCATATGAGATTGATGTTGTTATTCTAGATTCAATGGAAATCAATTCTACAGGTGATAGTGATACACATAATAGTTGTGACACAGCTGTAGGTGGGAGAAATGAGTGTATTTTTGTGGAGAATGTTAATCAATTGGTTGAGGATATACCCTAAGCTATTGTGGATAATACAACTACCATCCATCACATGCCATATATCATGGAATCCAATATTCCCTTGGATGAAATAAATATTACTTTAAGCTCTGATAGCGTGCCAATTGTGACCTCACATCGAGTGTCTGATCATGATCTAGTGGTTGTAATACTATTGACACTAGATTTTTTAGAACAAGACATGTGGAAGAAAATTCAACAATTTTTTTTTCAAGTTTAAATATGTTGTCACAACCAACAATCTGATGTTGATAAGTTTATGTTTTGTTTCTAATGCCTTTCGTGGTTGTTGGTATAAAAGATAATGCTAATGAACAAACACAAGGGAAAGAGGATACTGATAACCAATTGTATTTATTGTGGTCTATAATTAGCTTACATTATTTCTGTGGCAATTGAGTGTCCAAAGATATCTTCTTTCATTAGGTAAACAACTTTGGACACATAATGTGCATAATAGTTAAAGACAACCCACTAATTGCAATGCTAAGCAACTAATATATCTCAAGCATTAGAAAAGATGCCAACACTTAAAGGACTACAATCTAGTAAGAGGAAAAATGTTGAGTAGATTGCAAGGCTCATAAACATGTTGCAAATATGGACTCTACAAAAGGAAATGAGAAGAATTATAGGAAAATTCCCTAAAGGATTTTAAATACCATATAAGGAAACTAAGATGTAAATCAAATAGATATAAATGTGATTCAACAAATGACATGATATATGTATGATGTATCTTCTTTAAAAGGGAGAGGTCCAAGAGAATTATTGAACCCCTTAGCAGAATGAACCATATCCACTACCAGACAACAATATTCCCATTATGGTAGCTCAATGCACAGTCTAACATTGAGGTTTCAGTAGCAGTTTTGTTGTTAGAGGTTTTAGTAGCAGTGTTAGGAGTTGGTTGTGGACTTCCGCAGAGGCAAAGGAAAGAGGATGGAATCATATTTTGTTCACTTACTATTTTCTATTATAATCTATATCCTATCCCTCCGGACCAACAGTGACCACTGATATCTTTGTGAGCAAATATTATACCTCATATTACCACTCAGAAACAAATGATAGGTAGGTTATATAAATAACAAACACCAGAAGAACCATACAACAAATTCCAATAAATTTTTCGTCCCTGATATACCATGGAATCCTTCTCATAAAATGTATGACCAACAAGGGAAGAGTGATGTCCAATGGCATAAAAAACAAATTGGCATGATTATATGAGATTGATTTTTTTATTCTAGATTCAATGGAAATCAATTTGACAGGTGTTAGCACTACACCTAATAATTGTGAAACGGTTGTAGGTGGGGGAAATGAGTGTATTTTGTGGAGAATGTTAATCAATTGGTTGAGTATATACCCTAAGATATTGTGGAGAATAAAACTACCATCCATTACATGCCATATATCATGGAATCCAATATTCCATTGTATGAAATAAATATTACTTTAAGCTCTAATAATGTGCCTATTGTGACCTCACATCAAGTGTCTGGTCACAATCCTAGTGGTTCTAAGACTATTAACACTAGATTTTTTAGAACAAGACACGTGGAAGAAACTTCAACAAAAAGTTTTTCAAGTTTAGATATGTTGTCACAACCAACAATCTGATGTTGATAAGTTTATGTTTTGTTTCTAATAGCTTTTGTGGTTGTTGGTATAAAAGATAATTCTAATGAAGAAACACAGGGGAAAGAGGATACTGATAACAAATTGTATTTATTATGGTCTATAATTAGCTTACAGTATTTCTGTTGCAATTGAATGTCCAAAGATATCTACTTTCATTAGGTAAACAATTTTGGATACATAATGTGCATAATAGTTAAAGACAACCCAGTAATCGAATGCTAAGCAACTAAAATATCTCAAGCATTAGAAATATGCCAATACTTAAAGGAACAAAATCTAGTAAGAGGCAAAATGTTGAGTAGATTGCAAGGCTCATAAACATGTTGCAAATATGGACTCTACAAAAGGAAATGGGAATAATTACAAGAAAATTCCCTAAAGGCTTTTGAATAACATATAAGACAATTAATATGTAAATCAAATACAAATAAATGTGATGCAACTAAGGACATGATAGATGTATGATATCTTCTTTAAAAGGGAGAGGTCCAAGAGAATTATTAAACCCCTTAGCAGAATGAACCATATCCACTACTGGACAACAATATTCCCATTATGGTAGCTCAATGCATAGTCAAATATTGAGGTTTCAGTATCAGTTTTGTTGTTAGAAGTTTCAGTAGTAGTGTTGGGAGTTGGTTGTGGACTTCCGCAGAGGCAAAGGACAGAGGATGGAATCATATTTTTTCCACTTATTATTGTCTATTATAATGTATATCCTATCCCTTCGGACCAATAGTGACCACTGATATATATGTGAGCAAATATTGTACCTCAGATTACCACTCGAAAAAAAATGATAGTTAGGTTTTATAAATAACAAACAACAGAAGAACCATACAACAAATTCCAATAAATTTTTCATCCCTGATATTCCATGGAATCCTTCTCATGAGATGTATGACCAACAAGGGAAGCGTGATGTCCAATGGCATACAAAACAAATTGGCATGATCATATGAGATTGATGTTGCTATTCTAGATTCAATGGAAATCAATTTTACAGGTGTTAGTGCTACACCTAATAGTTGTGACATAGTTGTAGGTGGGGAAAATGAGTGTATTTTTGTGGAGAATGTTAATCAATTATTTTAGGATATACCTAAGCTATTGTGGAGAATACAACTACCATCCATAACATGCCATATATCATGGAATCCAAGATTCCCTTGGATGAAATAAATATTACTTTAAGCTATGATAATGTGCCTATTGTGACCTCACATCGAGTGTCTAATCACGATCCTAGTGGTTGTAAGAATATTGACACTATATTTTTTAGAACAAGACATGTGGAAGAAAATTAAACAAAAAGTTTTTCAAGTTTAGATATGTTGTCACAGCCAATAATCTGATGTTGATAAATTTATGTTTTGTTTCTAATGTCTTTTGTGGTTGTTAGTATAAAATATAATGCTAATGAGCAAACATAGGGGAAAGAGGATGCTAATAACAAATTTTATTTCTTGTGGTATATAATTAGCTTATAGTATTTATGTGGCAATTGAATGCCCAATGATATCTGCTTTCATTAGGTAAACAATTTTGGATACATAATGTGCATAATAGTTAAAGACAAACCACTAATTGCAATGCCAAGCAACTAATATATCTCAAGCATTAGAAAATATGCCAAAACTTAAAGGACTGCAATCTAGTAAGAGGTAAAGCGTTGAGAAGATTGCAAGGCTCATAAACATGTTGCAAATATGGAGTCTACAAAAGGAAATGACAAGAATTACAAGAAAATTCCCTAAAGGATTTTGAATACCATATAAGACAATTAAGATGTAAATCAAATACAAATAAATGTGATGCAACCAAGGACATGATAGATGTATGATGTATATTCTTTAAAAGGGAGAGGTCCAAGAGAATTATTGAACCCCTTAGCATAATGAACCATATCCAATACCGGACAACAATATTCCCATTATGGTAGCTCAATGCACAGTTTAACATTGAGGTTTCAGTAGCAGTTTTGTTGTTAGAAGTTTCAGTAGCAGTGTTGGGAGTTGGTTGTGGACTTCCGCAGAGGCAAATGACAGAGGATGGAATCATATTTTTTCCGCTTACTATTGTCTATTATAATCTATATCCTATCACTCCGGACCAATAGTGACCACTGGTATCTGTGTGAGCAAATATTATACCTCAGATTACCACTCGAAAATAAATAATAGGCAGGCTATATAAATAACAAACACCAAAAGAACATGTTAAGAGATATTGATATGCAGAACCCAAAACTTTTTTTCACATTCATATGGTTCCTCAAAAAATGATTAAATGGGGGCTTTGGCTAGATATCCACTCTCTTTACTTTTGTCATCGTTCAGGTTTCTTGCATGATAAAATTATGTCATCATTCAGATTGCTTGCATGATAAACTTATTAGGGCATGTAAATGCTGAGAATAGACAAAACTAAAACCTACCTACATTTTAGATAGGAAGTTTCATTTTTTAGGATGATAAACTGGAAAATAAACACATCCCACACTCTTACATGCAGCAAGCATTGATATATGGGTGATACCCTTCTATGCTTTAATAAATCCAAAGCGTCATGACTGGAAGTGGAATCTAAATGTATACAATTGTAAAACCAAGTGGAATCTAAATGTATACAAGTGTAATAAATCTGTAAAAGAGGCGCAGATCATGAAATGTAATGCTAGTGTCTATTATTACTCTTTACCATGGGATAAAACAATTGTAGGGTGTGTTCGTGGATGTACCTCTTCGGTTTTCTGCATTCTTCAGTGGAATTAGCATGGCTATTATTATCCATGTCTTATTACCCCTCAGCTGATAGTGGCTATGAAGAGATCTCAATTCATAAATCTTCCTCTAGCCAAAAAATAGATTTACCGTGCCAGGCATCACAGTACCCGAACTTCTGCAAGTCATCTTTGCAGAGCAATGCCAATATTAGTGAGAAGGCAGAACCAATGGATATCATTGTTGTGGCCATAGTTTTTTCATAGCAAGCAACCACACAAACTTATATTACCTCAAAGCAGCTGCTCTATAAATCAAAGGCACGAACTTAATGGGTGTCGCTACTGACTGCCTGGAGTATTTTCAGAGTGCCATACAAAAAACTCTTCAGTGGAATTAGCACCGAACAAGTGGAGCAGGAAAATAAATTTGAATAGGTCAATTAAGATTTTAGAGTAGCCGCAAAATTGAATTTCCATGTGTTTTCCCTAAACTTCATAAGACCGACATTTTGGATCCTAAAAGTCGCAAGATCGACACTTGGCCCTCAATGTTGCAAGAATGATTGTATCCCTAAATGTCGCAAGACTAACATCTATCTCATAAACGTCGCAAGACCGACATATGTCTTATAAGCTTCAATATTCTCATGGTTTGGCCGTCAACGTCACAAGACTAACTCTATCCCTAAATGTTGCAAGATCGATGCTTGTCTCCTAAATGTCGCAAGACTGACATATGTCTCCTAAACGTCAATATTCCGATGGTTTGTCCTGAAACGTCGGTATTTCGACAATTGTCCTAAACGTCGTTGTTTCGACGATACTGCTAGAGCGACACTTATTGGCACGATTAAAAAAAATGAGAAAAATTTGGGAAATTTTTGACAATACGTCAAAAGTGTTGGAGCTAAAGTGTCGGAATTTTGACCATATGTACTAGTGATAGCCCAAATGGCCCTGTTGTGTTTCCTCAGACATAAATTTCAAAAAACAAATTATACACTAATATCTAGCCTAACATTCCCGATAACCAAAGCTACACCGAACAGAGAGAGCCCTCTCTGAGTACAGGAAGGCTAGGTCCTAGATTCCAAAGCGGTTTGGTGTTGCCCCTCCGTAGTTCTGTCTTTAGCCTTTGGAAATTTACGGGGAGATAACATACTTGCGATGATACTGGGGAAATTTTTTTATCTTCCTCAGTAATAGTTATCAAGTTCAGATTTGACTTTGACGGTGAATAAAATTCAAACAAAATAAGTTTGTTCCATTCACCTGGCAACTCCATTGGTAGCAAATTCCAGAAAAATAAATTCACTGGCGACTCCACAATTTTCAGTTGACCTAAAGGCTCCACTGGTAGAAGAATCCAGATTTGTTTCGGACATGCAGTGACTCCATTCTTTGATTGATTAACAATATGAATCTAAGAATACAACGCTGGTATGCTCTGATGAACAGAGATCACATTCCTGGATTCCCACACAAAATGCCTTAGGTAAATTAGAAAAGAAATCTTTCTATTTTTCAAGATGAGAATGTTGATGATGCTTTGTTAAATCTCATTAAATTTCATATACATTCATGGAGGTTGAAAGTCGAATGGCATGAGGATTGCCTCATGAAGATGTTCATGGTAACATTAGAAGGGAAAGTGAGGGAATGGTATGAAGGTTTGAACCCCAGTAGTTTGTTTTCTTTAAATGATTTCCACAAGGTGTTTTATGAGCATTATAAAGAAAATTCTCCATCTGTATCGTTAGCTGAAAAATTCTTGTGATTAGTTTGAGGATCTGATACAATACCTTGTAAATATTGATGAAGATCTAGGAAATTGGCATACTGAGGATCTCTTATAAGAAATTTATGAATTTCATTCTCAAGTGAACTGTCATGATAACCAAGAGAAGTTAGTTGAAAATGAAAGAAATTAGGAAATGAAAGAAGATACATAGGATCTCTCTGTGGGGAAAAATGATAATTCATCTGCTCTTTTGTGTGAGGCTAAAGAAGACATTCAGTCTCATGATCAGTCTTCACAAGAGAACGAAAACAATTGTTGTTTAATCCAAAGAAAACAAAGATTGCATCCTCCTTTAACTGAAGAATAAATTGTTCAGATTCTAAGCATGCAGCCAGCCTCTCAAGTTTTATGTAATGAGGAGATTATTTCTATTTTTTCTACTCCTGATTTATGTACTAAAGTGTTTTCTCGTGAAGAAACAAATGTATAACATATTGATATTAATGTTGTTTTACATTCTCAGGAAGGCTTATTTCCAAAAAGTACTTTTGTTCATCAAAATGATGGCCTTCAAACACAATTCAGCAATCTCAGTCAAGACATACCATGTTTTCTTGAGGAAAACATATTGGTATACAATGAGGATGCCATGTTAGAAGACCATGAAGAATGTGTAGACATTCTCTTTTAGAAGGATCCTGACAAGGACAAATTGGAACAAAGAGCAGTCCTAGATGAAGCTTGTTATTTGAATCTTCAAGACTATGTATTGTTCCAATATCCTTTTGTTGGCCTTTTAGAATCATCTAAGGACAGAGTATGTTATGCCATGAATGGTTTGCTAGAGAGTTTAAGGAAAATTTTGAACATTGTTGTTTAATGGCAAGTAAGATGGGAGTGGCCCTTTTGTTTTCTGAACCTACTCAAAAAATTGAACAAGAATCAATCATGTAGTCATTTACTTGATTGGTTACATTGGAAAAAAGAGTTCACTTAGTCTATATATCATCTCCAAGCTATATTAGGATAGTGTTGACGAGAAAATTTTTCCGGCCAACAGTAGGGGATCTCCCCAGTAGAAATTCCCAATTAGACCTTGAATCGTTTGGAATAGGGATCCCGTCCGGGGTGTGGGTCCGGCTACCACTTAAATCACCTTCCCTCTGGTCTCAAAAGAACTCGATCGAACCTGCAGACACACACACCTACTCACATGATACAAGATACATGGTTGATGCATTAAACATGTATATAACACTATGCGTAGCAAGGAAAATAATAAAACATACATGCCGAAGGACGTGTTGTCAACAACACATCTTTGGGTTTATGCTTGTAGGCTATTCTGACCACAAAAGAAACAGTTCTTTATGACGAGAGGCCCCTTTAACTTCATGAAAGAGAAAATGAAATGCTAATAAACAAATTCATTAACATCCATTAAGCAAGCAATCAGTCTGAACATCATTAACACAAATACAGGAAACCATAATGCATGAATGATGCAGTTAGAGAGTGCAGTTTCATTAATCAAAAGATGTTCTGAAACTGTATAGAAATACTCATAGTGTTCTCCCAGCGAAACACATCAAATCCAAAAGGAGTTTCAACAGGTATTTGTATTCATATGCAAAAAGAATGTTGTCTTTCAATACAATGCTATATTAGCTCTTGAGTCCAAAAAAAGAAGATCCTTTACATTTTCCCCAGAGGGGTTTTTTATAGATTGAACTTGCCCTTTGGGCTCCCTGACTCTTCGCCTGCCCTCCGGTTGAGTTGCCCTGTGACTTGGGAGAAAATTGCGACCTACGACCTACTGGGCAGTGTGACCTGCGACCTACTACCACTGAGTTATGAAGGTGGTCGCGCAATTGAGAGGTCAGGGGCATCAATCTGCTTTCCTTTGAGGATTTCTTGCCAGGTCTGATACTCTGCTGCTATGGGAGAAACTAGAGGGACCTCCTCTTTCAACCGATGCATGTAGTCCAGAGAATTTGGGACTAGAGTTTCCTTCTTTTGTGAGATCTGGTTTGAAAGGGAGGTGAGCTTGGTGTAAATCCATACTGGTGCAACAAGAAACTGGCCCAGGTTTTCTCGTGACGCTGCAAGATCAGGAGTGACAGCGGCTTGCCTAATGGGCTACAGAAATGACTGGATCTCTTGATCTAACTGATCCCAGGTTTTTGCCTCATCTAGTGCCCCCAACGAAGGAATGTGGTGCGGGGTGTGCATCGAGTCGATGCCGCTGATTAGGTTTTCATAGGCAGACATTACTTTGTCCAAATCTTTGGATAACTTATCCTTGGACTGCATCTTCATTCGGATTTGGACCTTGGCATATTGCGTACGAATCTAATTCTTCTTTGGCACAAGCTCAGGGGCCTGGGGATACCGTGCTGTCCAGTCCATCATCCGGTCTAAGGCAGTTGAGGCCTCTTTTAGTTGCTCGTGCTTCTTCTTAGTCTCATCTTGTGCTCTTACCAATGAGGCAACTGTTTGTTTTATGGTGAACATCTCCCCATACACTTGCCTCATGGTGGCCTCTAATGTGTCAAACT
Source organism: Pinus albicaulis (assembly GCA_034641835.2). NCBI lineage: Eukaryota > Viridiplantae > Streptophyta > Pinopsida > Pinales > Pinaceae > Pinus > Pinus albicaulis. The sequence continues at coordinate 124,978 of JAXQQM020082968.1, forward strand.
CCTTCAGAATGGCAAGTGGAACTTCATTGACAGGAGGAGTTCTGCTTTGGATTTGTTGAACCTCCTCTCTCAATGCCGCCCTTTCCTGTTCTGCCCTTTTTACCCGCTGCTCTACTTCTTGTAATCTATTTTGTAGAGAAATGATCTCTCTACTCATTCTAGTTACATTTTCTTCTGTGGTCGTAGCAAAAGCGGTGCCAGCCGATGCTATCATCACGGGATTAGTCCTGGTGTCAAGGACTATATCTTTTCTGGTTGCGACTGTGGATGCAGCGAACGGATTTTGTGCTAGGCACCTTCTCTTTTCTTGTCGAATTTTGAAAGAGAACAGATCAAATGTGAGCTTAGTGAGGTCGAAGACCTTCTCCTCTTGCCTCTCGGGGGAACTGATATCAGGGAGCGAGGTTCGTGTACCGCCCAAAAGTACGTCAAGGGGAGACACCTCGATATCCTCCAGCATTTCATCCTCTTCTTGTTTCTTTTTCTTTTCCTCTTCCTCCCTTTGTCGGCGTTCGGCTTCAGCATTTTCTTATTCTTTCCTCTGCCTACACTCTACTTCCGTTGCTGCTTCTAATTCGGCCTTCCTTTTCCGCTCAGCTACTGCATCTCGCTCAGCTTCCACTTTGTCTAGCTCTTTCTTGAGTTCCTGCTCAGCTGCCGCCTCAGCTTCTTTTTTCTCTTTCTCCTTCTTGGCCTCCTCGGCCTGCTTCTTCTTCTGTTTTGCCTTTTAGCTCTTCTTGCACTTCTCCTCGTCCTCTTTCATTTTCTTTTCTCTCTCTTGCTGGGCTTTGACCTCCCTTTCTTTCTATTGGGTAGAGGTACTTTGCCCTGTAGTAGTCCGAGGCTTCTTAGATATAGAGGAAGAGGCACCTCCTAATTCACGACCCCTTACTTCCAAAGTTAGGTCATCCAGGTCTTCCTGGCCAGGATCCATCCTGGCCAGGGTCCGCCCCCGGGGCATATTGCCTATCTGCATTGTACCAGTTCCTCCTTTCATCCTCTTCTGGGCGTTCTGTATGCTGATAATTCCATTTGAATTTAGCTTTCTTGCAATGTTCAAGAACTATCCTCTCTGGGTCATATGTTCGGTACTCTAAAGCTCTAAAGTGATAACTCTTTATCTCTTCTCCCTCTGCCTCTACCTCTCTGAAGTATTTAACTGTGTATGCACCGATCGTGAGGGGTAGAGTGGGCCACGACTTCTTCTTGCCTCCGGACAGGACCCTGGAGAAACCTGATGACATCTGAAAATAGACCTCCTGCATGAGCACTTTGTCTGTAACAAAATGATGCAGAGCACGTGGTGCCCTGAATGAGCCAAAGACTCAGATGATTGTATATTCGGTGCAAGGGAACCAATGCGCCACTTTTCTGAGCGTCTCCATCGCTCGCCAAGAGATGCAGGGAGCGTCTTGGCCGAACATTTTTCTGTATAGAGCAGGGATGAATACTTGGGAGATCAGCTCTATGTCTGATTTATACTGGGATTCCCAAAACACCTTGGTTTGTAGATGAATGGCACAGATCTGTTTGGGATCCCAGTTATGTGCCCATCCTTCAAAGTGCAATCTCACACAGACGACATCGAATAGATAAGAGGTCATATAAAATTTGGAAGGCATTCCTTCATCCGGAGCCAATGCTGAGGATAAATTTGTGTGCATAGAGGTCATCAATATGTTTGCCCAGTTGAAATGGGTGCCATACACTATGACGTACTCCATGATAGTCACCCATGAGCTGTTGAAGGTAGTGGCGTCTGGCCGCCCATACAATCTTAACAGTAGGGCAGCCACTAATTTGTACACTTTCCTGAGGCTCGCCACTGGGTATTCCTGGTCTTTCTTGATCTTAAACTTCTCGGGCTCCTCCCACCATTTCCTTATAGTGTCGACTACAGGATCTGCATGAGCAATGGCCCAATCTTCTGTGAAATCTTCTTCTCGCTCTGGCAAAGAATAATAGACATGGGCGTCAGAGCCTTTTAGTGTAGCGAAAGCCTTGCCTTCGCTATCTCTAATCACGAACTTCTTGGGATCTGTTTTTTGTATGATCCAATCCATCATCTCTAGGCATGGGAATATAGCTGGATGAACACCTGCGAGATGGAGTTTGGACCTTTTCACATTTGAGTATATCTCCCGATCGGGGAGGTCTTCCGGGAATTCCGTTTTGGCAAACTCTTGGTACACTTGGTACCATCGCATGTTGTCCCCTTTGGCAAAGGTGCAAAGGGTATCTCTGTATATCAGCGGTGGGGATGTTTTCATGTCCGTCTTTGTATCTTCCACTACCACGTGCTTGTCCTTCTTCCGGGACGTTGGTGGTCCCATATCGCTGGAATCTGAGAGGACAGGTATACACTCCAAATCTGCTTCAAATTCACTTGTCATGTTCATGAAATAATCCCAGGATAAGAAAGGCGCCATGATAATGCAAAAAAATTAAATTTTATCAATTACTTCACTGATACACAGGCAAAACTGAAAAAGTGGTCTACTGGGTCGCGGGGTCGCAAGTTGTAAGAAATAGCCAATCTGAGACCTTGCGACCTTGCGACTAGGTCACAGGGTCGCAGGGTCCCAAATTTCGAAAAATTGAAAGGATGCGACCTTGCGACCTTGCGACTAGGTCGCTAGGTCGCGGGGTCGCAAGTTTCAAGAACTGAGGAGAATGTGACCTTGCAACCTTTCGACTAGGTCGCAGGGTCACAAGTCGCGCTAGGGCTTGCCGAGGGGTTTTTGGGTGCGTGCGACGTGGAGTTGTTTTCTCTCTAACTGAAAAAATGCAAGGCTAAAAGGGTCCAGATAGATTCAAGGCCTAGCTTTTGGAGTAGGGAAGTGGCCATGAGAGACTGGACAAGAAATTGTGATGATTTTGGGAAAATGTGGATAAAACAGGAATCAGAAAGAAACCCTAAGTAAGAAATGCAACAATGGTTGAGACAGATGACAATTTAAAGGTTGAGGGGTGCAGGGATTTAGCAAGAATGACCAAAAAGGAAATAATAGGAGGGAAAATAGAAACTTACCCAGGAAAATCGCGCGCCAGTCGACTTGTCAGAGCCGTTTCTTTCTATTCGCCGCATATGAAAAATACGACTTAGCGACCTCCTTTATATAAAAGGGTCGCACGTGCGAGCATTTAATGAGGTCTCAAGGTCGTAATTCGAGTGATCTGGGAGGTATGCGACCTCGCGACCTTGCGACCTATAGGTCGCAGGGTCACAAGGTCGCGATTTTCCAAAAAATGAAGTTTTGCGACTTTGCGACCTTGCGACCTTGGGACTAGGTCGCTGGGTCGCAAGGTCGCGGGGTCGCGATTTTCCAAAAAATGAAGTTTTACGATCTTGCGACCTTACGACTAGGTCGCTGGGTCGCAAGGTCGCGAGGTCGCAGTTTATCCTTCTGGACTCTTTACTTAGATTTTCTTTAAGTTCAAGGGGCTCCAATTTTTTTTTTGAAGTGGGTTTTTTTTGGAGGGTGTTATAGAGGCTACAACAAATGGTGATTCACTGGACGAACCCAGAGTCTCTACCGATGTTCAACCTTGGAGGGGGGAGGGAGGGGTCTTCGCTCGCTGTTTCTTTTACCTTAAGGTCAACATTTCCTAGCTTTTTGGCACCTTGCGAGGTTGCTCATCCCGCTGGCTTGTTCTAGTGCTGGTTAACCAAATTTCATTCCTTCTGGTCTCTAGACATCTACAGGGTCCGGTACGATTATTTTGTCCTCATCGTGTTGCTCCGCTGCCAGCGAACCTCTCGGTCCTGGTGGAGTCACTGCCTAGGAATCGTGAACGTTGCTCCATTTCCATCGAGCCTGGTAAGTACCCCGACGAAGTCATTACATCACCTCTCTGCGCAGGAAGCATTTCTCAATCCTTTACCATTTATTAGTGTGCTATTGCACTTATTTTGAATGTGCCTGAGGCACTTATTTAGATGTGCTCATGGAACTTATTTGAGATGGGCAATTTTTGCCTTGGGTGGATGAGGGATCTCGACTTATTTTTCTTGTAGAGAGGTTGTTCCTGGTCTGGTATGAGGACTTTGGTTTTTCTCGGATGCCCTGACGTAGCATGGAGTACCTATTTTCCCTTCCGATCTAGTTACCACTGCATCGCACTTTCTTTTGCAGACACCCTCTCAAACTTGCTAGGTGGGCTCCCTGCTGGATGGATTGAGCTAGGCCATACGCTGCCTTTAGGTGCCGGTAAAAAGCAAGCCTTTACCATATTTGTGTCTATCAGGAAAAGGCCTTCCATCAGCATAGAACCTGTTGCAGTGTGCCAAATGCGTGGCTCTAACAAACCCTTCCGTTTTAATTTTAAATTTTTTTTTTATCAAAAGGGATGAAAACAGAAACTATGGTATAAGGATAAGATAGCCCTCTAAGGGCTGCTAAGTGAAATAATGTTTGAGGTCATGGCCGTTTACCGAGAGGACCTCGACTCTTCCCTCAGGGGTTTGCAGTCTAAACGTATGGGAACCTAATTTCTCCTTAACTTGGAAAGGACCTGTCCATAGTGCTTGGAACTTGGAATGCTTTCCTTTTTCTTCGTGAGCTTTATCCCATTTCAGGACCAGGTCTCCTACTTCAAAATTTTTATTCCCTGCGGATTTTCTATCAAACCATCTCTTGATTCGGCTTTGGTGGATGGTGAACTTTTACCGGGGTTTTTGTCTTTCTTCCTCCAACTTCAATAGGGTGTCAATCCGAGTCTGCAAGGTAGGGCATGGGGTACCATGACATTCTTGGGATAGCTGAAGGGCATGGAGAGATAAATGGGGAGGAAGAACAACTTCTTTTCCATACACAAGAAAATATGGAGAGGTGCCTAGGGAGGACTTGGGCGTGACACAGTCGGCCCAAAGTGCATTGTGAAGGGCGTTGTGCCAGTTGCACTGGTGGGATAGTAGGGTCTTCTTAATGATGTGGATCAGATTTTTATTAGTCAACTCAGGTAAACCATTTCCTTTGGGATAGTAATTTGCAGAATTTTTAAGGACAATACCGTTTTCCAGGACAAAATCATATAATTTAAAAGATGAAAAGTGAGTTGCATTATCAAAAACCAAGGAAGTTGGAACGCCAAACCTGGTGATGATGGAATGAGTGACGAATTCTATTACCTCCTGATCATTGATTTGGCATAAAGGTGCTGCTTCGACCCACCTGGTGAAATAATCAGTAGCTGTAAGAATGTACCGATGTTGCTTGGAAGAGTGAGGTATGATTTTTCCAATGACGTCCAAACCCCACTGTTGAAAAGGTTCTTCCACTGCTACTGACAGTAAGGGGGCGGCTGGCCACGCTTCTCGGTTTGCGAATTTCTGGCACTGGATGCACTTCCGGACATATGCATGCGCATCTCTGAAAAGGGTTGGCCAATAGTATCCTGCGCGCATTATCTTATGGGCGGTGGTATCTCCGGCAAAATGACCTCCAGCTGGTCCGTCGTGCAGCTCGGTCAAGATTTTCTACGCTTCATCATGTTCTAAGCAGCGTAACATGACCCCATCATAATGTTTCTTGAAAAGCTTCCCCTGGATCAACTGGTAAGATGTAGCTTTGAGTCTTATTGCGCGTTTCTGTCGGGCAGTTAGAGCGGGGTCAAGGGTACCCTGGGCTAAGTATCCTGAAATGTCAGAGTACCAAGAAGGGCTACTCTGCTGAGGCACGTGGTCACTCTGGCACATATCGATTTCTTGTTCCCAACACTCTTCTTCAACTCCATGGGAACTTGCAGTTTCCACAGCCATTTGGCATAAACCTCGTCCTTTCACAGTGTGTGCTAGTTTAAACTCTAAATCATACTCTTGTAGGCACGCCACCCAGTTGCCTCGCCTCTCGCCTAGCTCCTGCTGCACAAACAGTGAGCGGACAACTGGTTGTGGAATGAAAACCGTGACGTGGTTTTTCAAGATGTAGGGCCTGAAATGCTTGACTTATTTGTAGACCGCATAGGCTTTCTTTTCAATTTTAGGGTAGTTCAATTCAGCTCCTTGCAAACCAGTACTCATGAAGGAAATGGGCTGCTTGTCATTGTTTATGTCCTTCTGCGTGAGGACAGCTGCAAGTGATGAATCTGAAGCGAAAGTATACAGGATAAAGCCTCTGCCAAAATCTGGACTTTGAAGGGATGGCGCTTCAGCTATGGCCTACTTGATTTTGTCGAAAGCCTCCTTCTCTGGCAGGTTCCATTTGAACACCGCATTCTTTTTTATCATCCCTTGCAAAGGCCTAACTATCTGGGTGAAATCTGATATGAACTTGCGGAAAAAATTGATTTTCCCTAGGAAAGATTGCATTGCTTTCTTACTGCTTGGGGGGGGGGGGGGAATCTAGGCAATAGATTTCGCCCACTCTGGATCTACTACAATGCCTTGCTTAGTTATAATGTGGCCCAGCAAGTTCCCTTCCACCACAGCGAAAACACTCTTTTTCGGGTTGAGAGAAATCCCATACTTCCTGCACCTCTCGAATATTTGCTTGAGCTGGCGTAAATGATCACCCCGGTGTTTCAAAAACACAGTGACATTGTCCAAATAGACTACCACGCTCTGACCTATCAAAGCACAGAAAGCTATATCCATATCCCGTTGGAAATTTTCCCCCACGTTAATCAATCCAAAAGGCATGCGCCTAAAAGCGAATGTTCCCCATTTGGTCCGAAAGGTAGTTTTCAATCTGTCTGGTTCGGCTACCAGCACCTGGTTGTAACTAGAGAATCCATCCAACAAGGAGAACATCTCAGATCCAGACACAGCTTGCAATATTTGTTCCATAGGTGGCACTGGGTAATTGTCTTTGTTAGAGGCTCGATTCAAATTTTGGAAATCCACACATAAGCAGATCTCACCAGACTTCTTCCGTACCGGGACCAAATTTGATACCCATGTGGAGTGATGAAATTTGAAGATAATGCGTGCATCCAACAGCTTCTTGAGTTCTTTCAGAATCATCAGTTCCAAAGTAGGGTGTACCTTCCTGAGCTTATGTTGGAACGACTTCACTCCTTCCTTCATGGGTATGATGTGTTGAATAATCCGAGTATTGTACGTACGTAAATCATTATACGTCCAAGCGATTACGTCTCGATACTTCCGAAATAGTTGGGTGAATGCCTACGTCTCTTCGTTCGTACAATCTTTCCCGAGGTTAATGAACCTCGGGTTCTCCTCTGATCCAAAATTCACTTGTCGATGTGCCAAAATGGAACTTTGCACCTTGGTATTTGGGGGACCGCAGAATCGGCTTTGCAGGTCGAAGAGCTTTTCAAGTGATACTATCCCCTTGGGCATGGGGTTTTCCTTGCGTTTTTCATGCTCTTCCTGCAAGGCTTGGTCGTGATCCGCCTCATCAATTTTCGCGTCTTTGAATACTTCAGTGTTGAGCATAAACTCCAATATCTATTTATCATCATCAAAAACGTGTAAATTAGTAATATTATCTGGCACGAAGGGTCTATATATAACTTTAATAGAAAAGCTGTCCCTCAAAGGGGTAAATCTAGTAGCAGCATTAGCTAGAGTATTAGCTGCTGCATTGTGCATTCTAAGAACAGATTTAATTCCAAAAGCATCGAAAGCAGAAATAAGATGCCATACCTCTTGCTGATAAGCCTTCAAATGCGGAGACAAAAAATGAATGGTATTGCGTACCTGCCAAGTAATGATCTCAGAATCTCCAATAACTTGTAAGCACCTTACCTTTAAATCCAATGCCTTCTTGAGTCCGAGGATTAGAGCTTCATATTCAGCAGTATTGTTTGTGCATTGGAACTCAAGCCGACACGATATCAAGAATTTTTTCTTTTGAGGGGCTAGCAAGATGCAGCCTGCACCAGCTCCGTCAAGAGTTTTGGAACTGTCATAGTACAGGGTCCATACATCATTTTCTAGCTCCTTTGGGGTTGTAGTTTGGGGCGGAACTTTAGTTTGGTGTGAGACGGGGGTGGTTTGATCTTCCGCGACGAGTGTTAATTCAGATTGGATCTCGGGGTCTACAGGAGATTGAGGAGGGTGATAACATTCGAAAATGGCTTCCAAGAAGCACATGCCGAGCTCCTCCTGGGCAAAACTGATGGGTTCATTAGTAGCATCCAAATCAGTCACAGTATATTTCATATAAGGCTCGCTTTCGACCCTAATTTGGTTATTCTGGCCCTTGTATGGAAGCCACAGGTGGGACCAATCGATGGCAAAGTATCCTTGCAGCTTTCTGGACCAATCCCTGCTAAGTAACAGGCCATAGGCTTCCGGAATGTCAACGACTACAATGTCAATACATTGGTGGAATCTAGAATCGAAAGACAGGCGGATGATGACATTATTCAGTTCTCATATAGCTGGCACCTGAGATCTGTCAAGTTGAATGATCCTCGCGTCAGTTTTTTCTGGGCGGATGTTCAGTTTCTTACAAACAGATAGTGGCATGACGTTCGTGGACGCGCCGGAGTCAACTAGATAGTTATGGACGTTGAAGTTGAAGATATCAAAAGACAGGAGGAAAGGAGGAGTAGACCCCCTGGAATTTTCATTGATGGCATTTACGATAGACTGAACACTTGGACTAGGTTGCGCGGACATGTTGCTCATAGACTTAGTAGTTGAGGTAGTGGCGAAGGCTTTGAGAATGAGTTCTCGTTGATTCGTGATGCGGGCAAGCTCGTAGAGGGATATGTTAGCTGTAGTTTTCTTCATGTCCTCTAAAATGTTATACGTGGAATCAGATTGAGGACAGGGTTTGGTAGTGGTTGTGGTGGACCCCATCGGGAGCTTGCTCTTCTGATTTGCTCGGGTGTTGTCATTGGTGGGCTTCTTAGGGGCAGCTTGTTGTTCATTCCCCGGCGGCAAAATTTTCCTTAAGAAAGCCCTTTTCTTCTCCTCAAAGGATGGTTCGGGAACCGGTCCTTTGCTCCTAAGGCTGTAGTTTCTTACAGGTGGGGCCTTAGGATTGTCTGCCATGTTGATATCAGTGACAGTAAGATGGTTGTCCCCACGGATAACATCGAATGCAAGAACCAAGGATGTTGGTTTTTCATCTGGGGGAAAATCTTCATCGTGGTCAGAAACATCATCCTCCCCTGCATCCCCTGGGGTTTGATCATCCAGAAGCTGGTTTACCACTGCAGTCATGCTGCCAATCCATTGTGGGCATGTTTTTTCAGAGTGGGCAGCCTAGCGGAAAGAGCAGAAGTTATATTTTCCTATCTCTTCCACGTTGAGAAAAGTGTTCAGGTTGGACGGAGGTCGGCTGGTGTTGGGGTTGCTCTTTCTGAAAAATGGCTTAGGAGCCTTGGCACTAGTCGTGGATTCTATACCCTTCCTCTTTAGGTCAGAGACTTCATTTTTCAATAGCTTGAGGGTCTTCGCTATACTCTCAAAGTCAAAAGCATCCTTATCCTTATCTGTGGTTTTGTTTGTGGCAGACTGACCCCTTTTTGCGATTGGTTTGTGGTCATCTCTCCCCTCATGATCGATGGCTCCTATAGAAAGCATGTCTCTTTCTACAGTGAGGGCAGCTGCGTAGTTGGCTGCAAGGGTGGGCCGAGCTTTGCGTTTCACGAAGACAACGATATCCCTGGGGAGAGATTTTGTATAGTAGTCATTGGTGATAGAGTCATCCAACGCCAGGTTTGGGGGAAAATTTTGCAGTATGGTAGCAAAGCGCTGATTGAAGTCTCTCACCTTCTCTTTCTTGTGGCACTTAATGGTCCTTAACTCCGTGAGGAGCATAGAAGGGGTTTTTTCCTCCGAGAATTTCTGCAAAAACACGCGACGGAATTGATCCCAGGAGGTAATGGAGGCACTTGGGAGGGAGCGGTACCAGGTGGCCGCTTTGTTTTCAAGAGTATGCGGAAACAGACGGCAAGCAACGTCATCTGTCTGAACCCTCATGATTTGCAGGGAAAGATAGAAACTGCTTATATGATCCTCGGCCAAGGTGCCTTTCTCGGGATCAAATTTGGGGAGATGCTTTTCTGGGTGCCTAGGCAGGTCGTGGAGGGGGCCCAAAAGATCTAATGGGGACTGGGCCATCCAGGTTAGTGGTTGCACTCTCCTAGCCTGCTGGTGGTGCCTAAACTCAGGCTCATGGCGAGAGTGTTCATCTTGATATCTCTCACGGTAGTTAAAGTCTCTAAGATATCCCCAGTTGTGGACAGGTGGCCTATTTGGGTTTGGGCGACAGTGGTTGGTACGGTGTCCTTGGCCTCGGCCTCTATCTCCTCTACCTCTAGTCCGACGGGCTCTATTTCCCTTGCCTACGTTTCTACGGGCTCTATTTCCCTCACATTCATTCCTACGGGCTCTACTTCCCTCGGCTTCGTTCCCTCGGCCTCGATCTCCATCACCTCCCCCAAGTGCGGGGTGTGCCTGGTTGTTGTTGGGTTGGGCTTGCTTGGGCTGAGAGTCAGGGAAAGGTTCGGTAGGACCAAATTCTTCCTCATCGCTGTCTTGGAGCTCGGGAATCGGTTCGTCACCTTGAGCAGCGGTGGCAAGGTCTTCAACCATGAGATTCACTAACTGAGGTATGGTACTCACCAGGGCACCATTACGAGTGATGTTTTCAGCTGGGGTCCTAGTATGATTAAAAAAACCCATGATTGGGGCATATTGCAAATCCCTGATGAGATTGCGGGTAGCTGGGCGCAAGGCTCTCAGCTGTGCTCTGGTAATTTCATAATATGGGGCCTCCTCCCTTGGAATATCTACCAACGGAGGGATAGCTTCGTCGTTTATGACCTCCCCGTGGGGAGTTTGTGATGGAATGTTGGTTGTATGCTGGGAGGCTGCCATTCAGGCCCTCCTTCTAGCGCCAATTCTGTTGACAGGAAAATTTGTCCGGCCAACAGTAGGGGATCTCCCCGGTAGAAAGTCCCAATCAGACCTTGAACTATTTGGAATAGGGATCCCGTCCGGGGTGTGGGTCCGGCTACCGCTTAAATCACCTTCCCTCTGGTCTCAAAAGAACTCGATCGAACCTGCAGACACACACACTTACTCACATGATACAAGATACATGGTTGATGCATTAAACATGTATATAACACTATGTGTAGCAAGGCAAATAATAAAGCATACACGCCAAAGGAGGTGTTGTCAACAACACATCTTTGGGGTTATGCTTGTAGGCTATTCTGACCACAAAAGAAATAATTCTTTATGGTGAGATGACCCTTTAACTTCATGAAAGATAAAATGAAATGCTAATAAACAAAGTCATTAACATCCATTAAACAAGAAATCAATCTGAACATCATTAACACAAATACAAGAAACCATAATGCATGAATGATGCCATTAGACAGTGCAGTTTCATTAATCAAAAGATGTTCTGAAACAGTATAGAAATACTCATAGTGTTCACCCAGCAAAACACATCAAGTCCAAAAGGAGTTTCAACAGGTATTTGTATTCATATGCAAAAATAATGTTGTCTTTCAATAAAAAGCTATATAGCTCTTGAGTCCAAAAAAGAAGATCCTTTACATTTGCCCCGGAGGGGTTTTTTATAGATCGAACTTGCCCTTTGGGCTCCCTGATTCTTCGCCTGCCCACCGGTTGAGTTTCCCTGTGACCTGGGAGAAAATTGCGACCTGCGACCTACTGGACAGTGCGACCTGTGACCTATTGGGCAGTGCGACCTGCGACCTACTGCCACTGAGTTATGAAGGTGGTCGCGCAATTGAGAGGTCAGGGGCATCAATCTGCTTTCCTATGAGGAAGTCTTGCCAGGTCTGATACTCTGCTGCTATGGGAGAAACTAGAGGGACCTCCTCTTTCAATCGATGCATGCACTCAAGAGCAATTGGGACTAGATTTTCCTTCTTTTGTGAGATCTGGTTTGAAAGGGAGGCGAGATTGGTGTAAATCCATACTGGTGCGACAAGAAACTGGCCCAGGTTTTCTCGTGACACTGCAAGATCAGGAGCGACAACAGCTTGCCTAATGGGCTACAGAAATGACTGGATCTCTTGATCTAACTGATCCCAGGTTTTTGCCTCGTCTAGTGCCCCCAACGAAGGAATGTGGTGCAGGGTGTGCATCGAGTCGATGCTGCTGATTAGGTGTTCATAGGTAGACATTACTTTATCCAAATCCTTGGAAAAATTGTCCTTGGACTGCATCTTCATTCAGATTTGGACCTTGGAATCTTGCGTACGTATCCAATCCTTCTTTGGCACATGCTCAAGGGCCTGGGGATACCGTGCTGTCCAGTCCATCATCCGGTCTAAGGCAGTCGAGGCCTCTTTCAGCTGCTCGTGCTTCTGCTTAGTCTCCGCTTGCGCTCTTACCAATGGGGAAACTGTTTGTTTTATGGTGAACATCTCCCCATACACTTGCCTCATGGTGGCCTCTAATGTGTCAAACTCCTTCAGAATGGCAAGTGGAACTTCATTGACAGGAGGAGTTCTGCTTTGGAGTTGTTGAACCTCCTCTCTCAATGTCGCCCTTTCCTGTTCTGCCCTTTTTACCCGCTGCTCTACTTCTTGTAATCTATTTTGTAGAGAAATGATCTCTCTACTAATTCTAGTTACATTTTCTTCCGTGGCCGCAGCGAAAGCGGTGCCAGCCGATGCTATCATCATGGGATTAGTCTTGGTGTCAAGGACTATATCTTTTCTGGTTGCGACTGTGGATGCAGCGGACGGATTTTGTGCTAGGCACCTTCTCTTTTCTTGTCGAATTTTGAAATAGAATTGATCAAATGTGAGCTTAGTGAGGTCGAAGACCTCCTCCTCTTGCCTCTGGGGGGAACAGACATCAGGGAGCGAGGTTCGTGTACCACCCAAAGGTACGTCAAGGGGAGACACCTCGATGTCCTCCAGCATTTCATCCTCTTCTTTTTTCTTTTTCTTTTCCTCTTCCTCCCTTTGTCGGTGTTCGGCTTCAGCCTTTTTCTGTTCTTTCCTCTGCCTAAGCTCTGCTTCCGCCACTGCTTCTAATTTAGCCTTCCTTTTCCGCTCAGCTACTACGGCTCACTCAGCTTCCACTTTGTCTAGCTCTTTCTTGAGTTCCTGCTCAACTGCCGCCTCAGCTTCTTTTTTCTCTTTCTCCTTCTTGGCCTCCTCGGCCTGCTTCTTCTTCTATTATGCCTTTTAGCTCTTCTTGTGCTTCTCCTCATCCTCTTTCATTTTATTTTCTCTCTCTTGCTGGGCTTTGGCCTCCCTTTCTTTCTGTTGGGTAGAGGTAATTTTCCCTGTAGTAGTCCGAGGCTTCTTAGCTATAGAGGAAGAGGCACCTCCTAATTCATGACCGCTTACTTCCAAAGTTAGGTCATCTGGGTCTTCCTAGCCAAGGTCCGCCCCCGGGGCATATTTCCTATCTGCATTGTACAAGTTCCTCCTTTCATCCTCTTCTGGGCGTTTTGTATGCTGATAATTCCATTTGAATTTAGCTTTCTTGCAATGTTCAGGAACTATCCTCTCTGGGTCGTATGTTCAGTACTCTAAAGCTCTAAAGTGATAACTCTTTATCTCTTCTCCCTCTGCCTCTACCTCTCTGAAGTCTTTAACTGTGTATGCGCCGATCGTGAGGGGTAGAGCGGGCCATGGCTTCTTCTTGCCTCTGGACAAGACCCTGGAGAAAACTGATGACATCTAAAAATAGACCTCCTGCATGAGCACTTTGTCTGTAACAAAACGATGTAGAGCACGTGGTGCCCTGAATGAGCCAAAGACTTGGATGATTGTATATTCAGCGCAAGGGAACCAATGCGCCACTTTGCTGAGCGTCTCCATCGCTCGCCAAGACATGCAGGGAGCGTCTTGGCCGAACAGTTTTCTGTATAGAGCAGAGATGAATACTTGGGAGATCGGCTCTATGTCTGATTTATACCGGGATTCCCAAAACACCTTGGTTTGTAGATGAATGGCATGGATCTGTTTGGGATCCTAGTTATGTGCCCATCCTTCAAAGTGCAATCTCGCACAGACGAACATCCAATAGATAAGAGGTCATGTAAAATTCGAAAGGCATTCCTTCATCCGGAGCCAATGCTGAGGATAAATTTGTGTGCATAGAGGTCATCAATATGTTTGCCCAGTTGAAATGGGTGCCATACACTATGATGTACTCCATGATAGTCGCCCATGAGCCGTTGAAGGTAGTGGCATCTGGCTGCCCGTACAATCTGCACAGCAGGGCAGCCACTAGTTTGTACACTTTCCTGAGGCTTCCCACTGGGTATTCCTGGTCTTTCTTGATCTTAAACTTCTCGAGCTCCTCCCACCATTGCCCTATAGTGTCGACTACAGGAAATGCATGAGCAATGGCCCAATCTTCTGTGAAATATTCTTCCCGCTCTAGCAAAGAATAATAGACATGGGCGTCAGAGCCTTTTACCATAGCGAAAGCCTTGCCTTCGCTATCTCTAATCACGAAATTCTTGGGATCTGTTTTTTGTATGATCCAATCCATCATCTCTGGGCATGGGAATATTGCTAGATGAGCACTTGCGAGATGGAGTTTGGACCTTTTCACATTTGAGTATATCTCCCGATCGGGGAGGTCTTCCAGGAATTCCGTTTTGGCGAACTCCTGGTACACTTGGTACCATCGCATATTCTCCCCTTTGGCAAAGGTGCAAAGGGTATCTCTATATATTGGTGGTGGGGATGTTTGCATGTCCGTCTCTGTATCTTCCACTACCACGTGCTTGTCCTTCTTCCAAGACGTTGGTGGTCCCATATCGCTGGAATCTGAGAGGACAGGTATACACTCTAAATCTGCTTCAAATTCACCTGTCATGTTCATGAAAGAATCCCAGGATAAGAAAGACGCCATGATAATGCAAAAAAAATAGAGTTTATCAATTACTTCACTGAGACACAGGAAAAACTGAAAAAGTGGTCTACTGGGTCACGGGGTCGCAAGTTGTAAGAAATAACCAATCTGCGACCTTGCGACCTTGCGACTAGGTCGCAGGGTCGCGGGGTTGCAAATTTCGAAAAATTGAAAGGATGCGACCTTGCGACCTTGCGACCTTGCGACTAGGTCGCTGGGTCGCGGGGTTGCAAGTTTTGAAAACTGAGGAGAATGCAACCTTGCGACCTTGCGACTAGGTCGCGGGGTCGCAAGTGGCGCTAGGGCTTGCCGAGGGTTTTTTGGGCGTGCACGACGTGGAGTGGTTTTATCTCTAACTGAAAAAATGCAAGGTTAAAAGGTTCCAGAGAGAGTCAAGGCCTAGCTTTTGGAGTAGGGAAGTGGCCATGAGAGACTGGACAAGAAATTGTTATGATTTTGGGAAAATGTGGATAAAACAGGAATCAGAAAGAAACCCTAAGTAAGAAATGCAACAATGGTTGAGACATATGACAATTTAAAGGTTGAGGGGTGCAGGGATTTAGCAATAATGACCAAAAAGGAAACAACAGGAGGGAAAATGGCAACTTACCTGGGAAAATCGCGCGCCAGTCGACCTGTCAGAGCCGTTTCTTTCTATTCACCGTATATGAAAAAATGCGACCTAGCGACCTCCTTTATATAAAAGGGTCACACGTGCAAGCATTTAATGAGGTCGCAAGGTCGCAATTATAGTGATCCGGGAGGTATGCGACCTTGCAACCTTGCGACCTATAGGTCACAGGGTCGTAGGGTCGTGGGGTCTTAATTTTCCAAAAAATGAAGTTTTGGGACTTTGCGACCTTGCGACCTTGCGACTAGGTCGCTGGGTCGCAAGGTCGTAGGGTCGTGATTTTCCAAAAAATGAAGTTTTGCGACCTTGTGACTAGGTCGCGGTTTAGCCTTCTGGACTCTTTACTTAGATTTTCTTTAAGTTCAAGGGGCTCCGAAAAAATTTTTTGAAGTGGGTTTTTTTTTGGAGGGTGTTGTAGAGGCTACAACAGATAGGTAGGTGTGGAAATAAGCTTTGTACTCTGAGCATCTTTCCAGTTTTAATTTCAGATTGCTTTCTAGTTTTTAGTACAAGTATATTCTAGACTTCAGTTTGCAGAGAGTGTTTATTTTAGCTTGAATATTTTCAGCCATAGAGGTTTTGGGATCAGGCCACTAGTCTATGGTGTTCTTGACACCTCCTGAAGGAGCTGTCATCCCTAGCTGGAGCCATTGTTAGAATCCTGTATTTCACAGTATCACAAGGTGATTGATTATTTATTAGATCCCTAATATTGAAAATAATATTCCATGGTTGTCTCCCGGATGCGGGTGAGTATCGAGGCGCTCGGTAAGTTGGTGACTTGGTGGACTGGCGCATGGTTCATCTCCACTGCCATCTATCCTCGCTTGATGTGGGCTTTTATTTCTCCAGCTCAAAACTTAATTGCTGCGTTAATTTAGCCCGATTCTCCAAGCTATCTCGATCATTCTTCTGTTATGGCGCCCATTCGGAATCTCCATTGTGCTCCTCCCTTGCGCACTTGCTGCTCCCTGGCTGATGCTGAGCCTTGCTCTCGCACCAGCACAGGGAAACGTTGTGTTTTGAGTTGTTGTGTTGATATCATGCCTGGAATTCATATATCCCACAGTCCTTACTGCAATTACAGTCGCTCGTCCTCTACTTTCATCAGGTCTCCTCTGCAAGCTGAAACCGGCCTCCATTTTGCTGATAGCTCTGCCCTCTCTGCTCTTCAAATCATGCCACGCTTGCGCCAAAGAATGTGCTGTAGAAGAGGATCCTCTCATGGGCACATGAATCGCAAGCCCTCTTCCTCCTCTTCTGATTCCTCGTCCGACACCTTTGACTTCAGCCCTGTTCGCTTTCCTGCATCCAGGAGGGGTCATGGATGGGGACGAGGTCATCCCAATCCTGCAGCACACTTCTGCCTTTCCTCCAGGGCCCAAACTCATACTACCCGTCTTCATTACCCCTGCACTCTCAATAATCTCAATTTCCTCACCTCTGTCACTATACAGCTTCGTGAATATTCCGTCGGTCTGGTTATGGCTACTCCTGGAGTGGCTCTTGAGCCAGGGGAGGATATTATGTCCAGTACCCCTCAGACTGACATTAGGCAGAGTGATCCTGGTGGCCAAGTCACCCAGAAAGTGAGCCCGCATGCAGGTCCCAACGTCCCTCCTAGTGGTGGCTCTTCAAGCAAGGATTTCCCTCCTCCAGATGAAGAAGATCCCTACCAGTATGCGTGCCCCATCATCGAGGAGGTGCCTTCTCCCTCTAATGATGTCTAATCAGGTTTGCGCCCTTTGGTTTTTGATTTCAGGCAGAAAGGAGATGCTCATTTCCCTTCTTTTATATAGTCAACTGATGTTCTATCATTCTCCAGCACAGATGATTTCTCTTTCATCTAACTGTCGGTTTCCCCTGATTGGGCGGTATACTACTACTTATGTCTATGATTTAAGGAGAATGCTTCAGCATTACAATGTGTCTATTTTTTGTTTTGTTATGGGCAGCGTCTATAGGTGCCCTGTCAATAGATTAGAGTCCATTACTTCCCTCTGGAAAGTTCACAGTCTAGTTACAGGTGTTAGCTGCTTCCTTGAGTCAGACAAGGTCATCGTTTTCAAAGAACTTTTGGTCAGTATCCAGCTTGTTTTGTCTGTCAATGATCAGCATTGTAATGTGCGAATGCCGCATCCATGGGCTCGTTCTCTTGAGGCCACTGCCTCTCTGTAATTTTATTTTTGTATCAATATAGAAGTAGACCGATTCAGAAAAAAAAATATTCCATGGTTGTCATTTATTTTCAAAAAAGAAGGGAGATCGTGACTAACAAGAGCTTCAAAGGAATCAATCTGCCTTTCAATTCAATGGAAGGAAGAAAGTGTTGCTGATATGGTGTGATGGTGAGAAAAATTCATTTCTACCCTCATTTCATTTCATTTACTCTCTTCTACACCTCATTTTTTCATTTTTAAAATTCCCACACTTCATTTCTTTCAAACCCCTTCTTTAACTATTAAAATTTGATCTTTATAGTTGAAGAAACAACTTCGCCCACCCACTAATAGCCATATAATTTTCCCATATTAACTTATCTTATTCACAGCTCCACCCCCACTTTAGGCCGCTTGATATATGCATATATATCATATATATTATATATACACCACAAAGAAACATTACCCCGTCCTTACCTTTTTGCATCGACACTTCACACTCTTCATCATTTCGCTGCTAAGCTTGCCACCTTATAACCCCGCCGATGCGATATGGTGAAAACCTTCCAACCACATCACCCTTTCCTCACTACCCATCGCACATCGTAATCAATGATTTTTTTGTTTGCACATTAAGACATCGAAGGTTAATTAGTTCAAGTTGTGATGTGATAAGTTAAATGTTGCGGTGTGCAGTAAAACCTTAATGTTGTGATATGCGATAAATGATAAATTTTGTGATATGTGATAAGACTTAAATGTTGCGATTTGCAACATGGTTGGGACCTGATCAGACGTCACAAATCTCAAAATTTAACCTTCACCTCCCACTACTCATAACAAAAATCTGCAATATACAGGCTGCGGATGGGCCAACCTTCTCCTTTGCCACGTCATCACCACTTGTCGCACTTCGCACATCACTGGTCTTGACAGTTGCACTCGTTGCTCATAAAAAAAAGCTTCCGACCTGCGATTGCAATATAGGATTAGGGCCCCAACTTCTTGCCACATCACATCCACGTTAACCTTACCGCAACTCCCCACCATCTCTACCCACCCCCTCACATTTGACGGTCTTTATTTCATTTCGTACTCCCCGTAGCCTTTGGAATTTAACCATGGGGGAGGGGGGTGGTAGAAACTGGTGTTATCACTTACCACCATCCTCTCTATGTGTCACGCCTCCATTAATTCGCGCCCCCCCTTCTCTGATACCACTTATTATTCGCACCCCCTCCAAAAATGATTTTTTGATGTTTAAACAAAACCACCCACATTTCTCGATGTCCACCAACCAACGCCCGCCACCATTGTGCCACGCTGACTCCCATCACCATTGCCTCATGTAACCATTCCACACCATTCCCGTTCAAAGTTTTGAATCATTGTTGTGTGTTTCAAGAGGAAGACGGTGGGTTTTTCCATTTCAAAGCTCCGCTAAAAAAATAACCTGTGTAGAATATACAAAGGTCGTTTAACAAAAAGTGGCCATCATTACAACCAGCACACTCTGCTCAACAACCATTTCGCACCATGGCAGAGCCAGGATGTCAGATTTTTTGAAGAGATGAAAGCCAAGATGTCAGAGTTGGCATTGCCTCTTCGGCATCATTCGAACTAGATTATGATCACTCTGTAATTAATAACAAACTGCTAGGGCCACTGTCACAACCAGACTTATCTTACCACTGCTTGCATGGTTCCACTTGTCAATTCCTAATTGAATGTAATAAATGAAAATCACTGCAGTAGATAGAAGAAACTGACTTAAGTTTTATATAAATACTACATGCATTAGCAGTATGAAGAGGCTTGGAAGGAGAAAAAAACCATTTTAAGGTCTCATCTAGTTGTAAGGACTCTCCTTTGGATGAATGAATTATTATGTTGTTTTCCATATTCGTGTGTTATGATCTGTGGTAAAGTGCTCCTTTTCTCGTAATCTGTCATATCTAGTTTTTCATATTGTTTTCTTTCTTTACTGTGGATAGAAATTTTTGTGTGGGATTTACCATGGGTTACCCTGCTCAGTATTTAAGAAGTACGTTATGTTTTCCTCAGAGACCGGAATGTAGAATTCAGAGATGGTCTACTCTACATTCCCATTGAAACTTAATCTACTCCTCCTTTCCATTTCATAAGCTCTTAAGATCCACTGACATGGATAGCTTTCCTGGTTACACCTCACCTCAGTTATTCATCCATTTGAATCTGCTTACACCTGTTTGAATCCATAGCCTAATGGCCCTCTTCTGTTTCCTCAACCATA
This sequence comes from Pinus albicaulis, assembly GCA_034641835.2. Lineage (NCBI taxonomy): Eukaryota > Viridiplantae > Streptophyta > Pinopsida > Pinales > Pinaceae > Pinus > Pinus albicaulis. Next base: position 144,834 of record JAXQQM020082968.1, read on the forward strand.
AATTTCAAACAAATCTTTATGCTTTAATAGCTAGCCTAAAATTCCCCATCAATAAAGCTACACCTAACAGAGAGAGCCCTCTCTGAGTCCAGGAAGGCTAGGTACTGGATTCCAAAGCGGTTTGATGTTGCCTCTCCGTAGTTCTGTCTTCAGCCTTCAGAAATTTACGGGAAGCTAACAGGATATAGGAATAAATTCAATTCCTTGGCTATCTTACAATGAATAATATTATGGGTATTACCTGAATAAATAAACACTATTACATTTTTCTTCTTGATATATAATTTTATCTTATGAGTTTGAGGAGTGGTAATTCTTGATAATGTAGTAGAATATATGGTCGCATTCATTTCTTCTTTCTCTAGGGTTGGTTCCCAGTATTTTTACTCCTTTTTAGATGCTTATTGTTCCTTTTCTCCCTCCTCTTTATAATATATGTGGAGTAATTTATTCTAGGCACGCTTATGACCTTTAGTGTATTTTCTATCACAACTATAACAAATCCATTTTTCTCCTTTTTCCTACAATTGTTTTGGTGTCAACCTTGTAGGTTGTGGAAGGTTAGGAGCAACAAAACTTCCATTTGTATAGTTGTGAGTGGTAGACTTCCTTGTTACCATAATTTTTTTTCAACTTTTGTTTCCACCCTAAATGCCTTCTCTAATGACTCAGGTTCCCAAAGATGAACCTCATGTGGGATGTTATCCTTTAAAGTCCCTATGAAGACATAAATCATATGCTCATCTAGAATATCAATCACCCTGATATTCAATTTTTTGAAGTCCTCAAATTTCTCCTCCATTGAACCCTTTTGTTTGAGATTTATCAATTAGATAAAGAAGGTGTTGCTTTTTGTATCCTCATAATGTGTTATCATTTCCTTCGTAAAAACTGACCAAGTGACAAGTGGTTTACGTGAGAAAATAAAACAATACCATACAACATGATTGGGTTCTAAACATAAAGATGAAATGTGTACATTTTGTGTGTGTTTCACATCATGGAGATGAAAATATTGCTCCATCTGTAATATCCATGTTATCAGATCCTTGCCATCAAACTTCCTAACGTAGATATTTGGAATGTGGTGGTTCTTAAACCAAAAATTGGATTCTCTAAAATCAAAACTCATATTATTTTTTCCTCATCATGATTTTCATGGATTATCTTGTCACCACTAGGAAGCCTTTCTTGCAGAAACTTTGTCAACCCTTCCATCTTGTCATTCATCATTGCTTCGATGTAAGCTTTTAAGCCATTCATGTCACATTTTATTTAAGCTTTTAAACCATGCATGTCACCTTTTATTTATGTTTTTAAATCATACATGTCCCCTTTTATTTCATCTTTGGTTTCTCTTTGTAAAGAGTGAAATTTGTTGAACTTGGTCCTGTAATTTTGATATATCATGTTTTAATTCTTCCTCTTCATGTGTCATAGTATATATTTCTGAGGGCTTAATGGGTGTATAATTTTTTTTTTAGGAGGAATTTTAGAACCAAATATTGATATATGTGCTTCAATATTACCTCAGAATCACTTCAAATTGATTTTTCAAACAAAATTTATGCAATTTTTAGAAAAATACACACCTTTTTTCTTGCTTTTAGGAGCTCAATATTAAAATGATTGTACTTCTATAATTTCATCTCTCTAATATTTGAAATTGAATATTGTGGTGTCCCCTTGAGGCTTATTTCCAATGCCATAAATGAGACCAAATTTGGATTCTTCAAGATATTTTTTTTCTCAATCTCCCATGATGAATTTATTATGGATTGGTTCCATAGAGAGAACTTGTAAGGAAAGCCACATGTAATTGTTTGATCCTTCTTCCTTGAAAATGATACACAATAAAACTATATTTCGTGGAATTTTAGTTAATTTTTACGAAATTTAAATATGATGCTCGTATAGGAAGTTATATCAGTTTTCCCAAGGACACCTATTTGAGACTGAATTCTGGAGCATGAAAAAACCATAACTTTTTTGGCCTAGATCTCAAAAAATACAGTGAACCAAGATCTAAACTTTTTATAGGAAGTTCATCAAGATTTCGGATCCCTATAATCCAAAGCTTTGATACCAAATTTTATGAAACCATCTCACCAATAAGAAGAAAATATAGATCAACGACTCAAAAACTATCCTCTTTAAGGGGGGAAACTCCTTCACATTACATAAGTGAACAATTCTTGTATGATACAAATGATAAGACCTCATTGGTATATATAAGAGTCTAAGGGGTCACGATATAATTAGAGCCTACATAAAAATAATAATGTAAGGGTACAAAAATAACAATAATAATGTAAGCAAACAAAAATAACATAGGGGGATACACTAGTATTATAGGGACCTAGAAATATATATAACAAATTTCACATCGCCAACATTTCAATTTTTTCTTAACCTTATATATATACATACACACACACACACACACACACACACACACACACACATATGTATATACGGTTAAGAAAAAATTGAAATTTTGGTGATGTGAAATGTGTTATATCTCAAAAATCCACCCCCTAAGGTCAAGAAGATAAGCACATCCTTTGCCAATTTAGAGGATCAATTGGGTCACCTTTATTTATCTTTCATGGCTTATTGTATTTGATGTAATTGATATATTATCATTGGCACTAATATTTTTTAGTAGGAATATTGGATTGGTTTCTTTACTTGTATACAAGTTATCTACCTTAACAATTCCACGTCTAGGAAGATCTCCCCAAGATGTTTTCTTGGGGAAATATTCCTGGATAACTTGTATACAAATAAAGAAACCAATCCAATCTTTTGACAACACAATATTAATGCCAAGCACAATATACAAATCACATCAAATACAATAGACCATGAAATACAAATAACAGGAAGAATATTTATTACTATATTCCTTGAATAGAAATGGAGCACATTAGTGATTTCTCCAATCCCCTACCCTTGATATTCTACCTAAACACTATGTTTATTGGTGTGGATGAAATTTTTTATCGTAGTCGGAGCTCTAGTAGCATTCAACAATAAGTTTTTTCCTTCTCCTTATGACTAGTGAAGGGATTTGTTTAGATAGATTTTCCTCATGATGATTGGAATTCATTGAACCTAGACACTTTCTTTACCATGTCATAGGATATGATTCAGTTCGATCATATAAATCATTATTTTAATCATCAATGATTGTTTTAACCAAATTTTTTAAATTGGACCAGATATAAGCTTATATAGTCAATTTTTTACACTATTTCAAAACTCGAGCACAAAGAGCGCGTTGATATCCTATAGTTTTAGTCCCCAAAACTAGATAGGAGTGTTGATCCCCAAAAAAAATTGTCCTCTGATGTGTCACCAATCAGAAATTGATCCTCTAAATTGGAATTGGAAAAGGATGTTCTTGTCTTCTTGACCTTAGGGGGTGGACTTTTTATATATAGCACATTTCGCATCACCAACATTTCATTTTTTCTTAGCCTTATATATATATATATCTATATATATATATATATATATATATATATATATATATATATATATATATATATATATATATATATATAAGGTTAAGAGAAAAATTGAAATGTTGGTGATCAGAAATGCGTTATATCTCAAAAATCCACCCCCTAAGGTCAAGAAGACAAGCACATCCTTTGCCAATTTAGAGAATCAATTGCTGATTGGTGACACATCAGAGAACAAGTTTTTTGGGGGATCAACACTCCTATCTAGTTTGGGGGACTAAAACTATAGGGGATCAATGCCCTCTTTGCGCTCGAGTTTTGAAATAGTGTAAAAAATTGACTATATAAGATTATATTTGGTCCAATTTAAAAACTTTGGTTAAAATAATCATTGATGATTAAAATAATAATTTATATGGTCGAACTTAATCATATCCTATGACACGGTAAAGAAAGTGTCTAGGTTCAATGAAGTCCAATCATCATGAGGAAAATCTATCTAAACAAATCTCTTCACTAGTCATAAGGAGAAGAAAAAAAGCTTATTCTTGAATGCTACTAGAGCTCTGACCGCGATAAAAATTTTCATCCATAGCAATCAACATAGAGTTTAGGTATAATATCAAGGGTAGTGGATTGGAGAAATCACTAATGTGCTCCATTTCTATTCAAGGAATATAGTAATAAATATTCTCCCTGATATTTATATTTCATGGTCTATTGTATTTGATGTGATTTGTACATTGTGCTTGGCATTAATATTGCATTGTTGAAAGATTGGATTGGTTTCTTTCTTTGTATACAAGTTATCCAGGAATATCTCCCCAAGCAAACATCTTGGGGAGATCTTCCTAGACGTCGCATTGTCAAGGTAGATAACTTGTATACAAATGAATAAACCAATCCAATATTCCTACAAAAAAAATTAGTGCCAAGCATAATATATCAATCACATCAAATACAATAAGCCATGAAAAATAAATAATGGGGAGAAAGTCTATTACTATAGTCATTTAATAGAAATATACTAGATTGGAGAGTTATCCAATCCTCTACCCTTTATTCGATTCCTAAATTCTATGCTCAATGGTGTGGATGCACAATTTTATCGGCATAGTCACATATCTGGTAGTAATCCAACATAAGTTCCTTTCTCCTTCCTATGACTAGTGAAGAGCTCCATTTATATGTCTTTTCCTCGTGACTAGCCTTCATTAAGCCTAGACAATTTCTTGACCCTATCATAGGCTATGAATATGTAAGACTAAATAAAAAATTAGTGTGTGTGTGTGTGTGTGTGCGCGTGCGCACGCGCGTGCATGTTTTGTCATGCATGTGGAGATAGGTGCAATAAATATGCTCTCGGGGACAAAATGTGACTTAAGGTAAGTAGATTTGATGGGCTTCTTCAGTAACAAATTTGAAATGAAAAGTGTGATAACATGGTTTAAGTTGTGAGGATGTACCGTTATCTCACATCTTGAATACATAGTTATGATGCTACCAGATGAAAAATTGGGAAGGTAAGTTGTCATAAAGCTTTTAGGTGAGTTTGATAAGTAAAAGAAACTTACAAAAATAATGATGTGATTTTAGAGGATTCATAGCAACTTTTATTTTGAGAATTTCAAGATAGAGGGACTCCAAATTTGAGGATGTCAAAAATTTGGGGTTGTTGTAGTAGCTACAACATGGCTATAATAGGGAAGAAAAATATTGTAGAAATTTATAGAAGGGTCATATATCTTAAATCACTTCAACACATTTCTTACATCCCTTACATATTTTACAAATGCCAAGTATTTAACCCATGGACGACTTGACTACATAGCCCAACTAAGTGATGTTGTCTTAATCCTATGGGACTACAATAATGTGCTCTGAAAATTAATCTCTTACCATTGAAAACTAGTACCTTGACTAACCTCCAAAGAGTCCAAGTGTCCTTCATAGAAGAACATTTGAGTATTATATCACTAATAGGGACATGCTATCAGTTTTTGTACTTCGTAGGCATCCTATTGAGGTCTAATCGCTTAACAAAACACTAAAAGGACCTTCAAGCTCAAGTAAATGTATACATTCCATTTCACAATTTTTTTATTTACAATGGGAAACATAATCCAAGGAAATATATATGTCTATAGTGGTAGTAAACTTATTTATTTCAAGTTCTTTTGAATTTGAAAAATAGAGAGCCACTTTCCATCCAACCATAGGTTCAACTACACTACATGTTTTCATGTATTTGGCCACACCCTAGCTATATATGATGCCTTGATGGGATAACTCATTGAGGTAATGTTAAGGATTCAACAAGGTAGATATCATGTAGGCTAATCTCCTTGATAAATAGCGTATTGAGTATGCTTATTTCAAGCCACTGAGGTAGTCCCTCTTATCTTTCACAATGTGGCCACATTGGGCATACATAGCACAAATGGAGTCCTTTTTATGATCTAGAAATCCCTTAATACATCAAATTTCTAAGTTTTTTATCATGCATAGATCCAACAACAATTTCGTAGTAGTTTCCTATAGAACTTTTAGCTCTAACTAAAGGACAAAACCCAATTTCCAAACATTTATCCCACCAATATTCACATATATGGTTGTATCTCAAAATAATTTTATCTCGCCTTCTTTTCAAAGCTATGATCATAGAATCTACATGTAAAATTTTGGTTCATCCCAAATATCATTCAACCTTGACACACTTCTCTACAATTTCTTCTGCTCATTCCAAACTTAAAACTACTTTTGGTATTCCTCTCTCTTAGTTCATCTCAGCTACTATGCATATGCACACTCTCAAACTACCTCCCTTTAGAAATATTGGTCTAAATAGGATATTGTCATAAATTCGAAAGCTCTATATGGTATGATTCCCAAACCTCTAGGAAGTCTTGTACCACTCCCCATTATTTTCTCCTAACTATTGGAATTTGGTGGTTCATCTACCAAATCTATAGTTTTGGGAAAAATGAAAGAATAATATACTCATTTTATGTTTATAGAAGTTTCCCCAAACCCCCCTCATAGCTTCTTTTCTCAAGCATTGGGATCTATGTTGGCTACTCTCTCCAATTTACCAGTATATTGAATAATATCCATATTACAAAAAAATGTGAAGTTTTTTTTGTCACTCCAACATTATAAGCCATAACTACAATCAAAAAACTTAGGAGCTTAAAAATGGGTGTTACAATATCTTACCCCTTAGATGGAACATCATACTTGGTGTTTTACTATCCATAGAAGAATTTATGTACAAAAAACAAAATTGTGTATGAAATTTTCATGGAACCTCCAATTCCCAAGTGACCTCATCTAATCCAAAGTGTTTCCATTGCACCTTTACCTACAGGATGACTTAGTTCAAAATAAATGTGTCCTTCCTATCTAGTCTGTATTAAGAATCTACCTAAAACTCCCCTTTGTTTTGCACCTAAATCACAGTCGAATCAATAATATGATTAGCATCATGCACATAAAATTGAAGTATGGATACATTGAATACGTTATATTATTCCATAGTAGGTGTTATGGAAAGACTATATGCTATGAACCCCACTCTCTTTAGGATATCAGAGGCTCCACAATAATGAGGTGTTAACTTGGCACATGACCCCATTTTCAAGGAAATTTTCTTGGGTTTTATCTTGAGATATACATGCGCTTCTACTCAAAATTCCTTGTGAGTTTAGTTCCAATATGCTTCACTTTTATATATATCTTATGATACCTTCAGATTTTACTTGATCCATGCCACTTTCTATTCCATCTTTGTCAACATATTTGGTCCAAGTGTAACTTGATTCACCAAATTATCCTAGATAACTAGAATTTTATATTTTCTACCATACAATGCTTTAAAGTGTCTCATCTTTAGTGAATCGTAGTAACCATTATTATAGGTGAACTATACTAGAGGTATGTGGTCTTCCCACTTCGTAGGTTGATGCATAGTATACATCCTTAACATATCCTTCAACCTTTTTTTCACCATTGCTAATGATGATAGGATATAATGAATGACAACTATGTCCCAAACCCTGAAAATAAAAAATTCCTTAAATTTTGAGGTGAGTCTAACATCTCAATAAACTATGATGTTCTTAGGCATGCCATGCAAATTGAAAATATCTTTCATTAAAATATTAGCAATATAAATTGCTTTATAGGTCTAGTTTACTGGAATAAAGTAATCTACTTTGCTAATTCTATATAATGCCACCATATTTGTATCATGATGCTTCATAGTAATTTATAAACTAATAATGAAGTCCATAGAGATGGCCTGCCACTTTTGTTTTGGAATTGGTATTGAATGTAGTATTTCCATTAGATGTTTGTGTTCAACTTGTAACTTTAACAAGTTGACATTCCAAGCAATTGGAAATGTATACAACAACTTATTTATTCATTTGAGGCCAAAATTAAATATTTTTGATGGTTTGTGTCATCTTTACATAACCTTGATGATAAAATTTAGGTCTCTGATGGAATTAATACATCACAAGGGTCTTCAAATATATCAAATTTGGTATCTACAACCTACTTTTATATAACAATAAGCTATATTATATTACATGGTATCCTTCACCAATATGTGCTTCGTGGTCTTACTCAAGTCACCCCTTTATCAGATTAAAATGTTCATCATATAGTAGGGTGTATCTAATACTTTTACTAATATATAATTCACATGTACTAATCATTACTATATCTACTTTCTATAGGATCTACTTGAGTGTGTGTTATGTAAATAGCTCACAAAACAATAGAAATAGTAGAACAATGGCTTAAAAAACATCCTCTTCAAGGGGTAAGCCTCCTTTACATTACATACATGAACAATTCTTGGATGATTAAAATGAAAAACCCTATTTTATATATATATAGGAGTCTAAGGTGTCACAATATAATTATAGTAGACATAACAATAATAATGTAAGGGCACAATAATAACAATTGTGGACTTCTATGAGGCACAATAATAACAATATGGGGACTACATGCGCACAACGATAAAAATAAGTGTGCTAACTAACAATAACAATGAGGGAATACAATATGGAGACTACATGGGAATAACAATAACAATAATGGGGCTACACTGACAATAACAATGAGGTAATACACTAGTATTATAGGGACCTAACATGCCCATATCCTTAAAAAACGTTTTGTCATCAACTCTTGAGTAGTTATGGATGATTCTGTACAAAATTATCATCCTCTCGTGTGGAATATTCAGCGGGTAAGTTCTTGCACTTGATGAGATACTATGAAATTGATCGATTTCGTAGTTGTTGAGTTCTTTTTTTCGTGACTGCTTCAAATTCCACTATGATTTTTCCTTTCTCGTCAAGTTCTGGCAATATTGTTTTAACTGGGAGCTTGGAACCTATAACCTTCTTTAAGCATGAAACATGAAAAACTAGGTGCACTCGCAAAGATGGAGGAATCTCCAATTTGTATGCCATAGTACCAATCTCTTACAACACCTTGTAAGGACCATAATACTTTGGTGATAATTTATCATCCTTCTTAGCTTGCTTGAGGGAGATTTGTTTGAATCATTGAAGCTGTAAAACTACCCAGTTGCCTACATAAAAAATTCTTTCACTACAATGTTGATCTTCCTATTGTTTCATTCGCTTCTGTGCCAAAGTGAGGTTATCCTTTAAGATTTGGAGAACTTATTGTTGATGCTCAATGTGATCTTCCACTGCTTGAACCTAAGAATTTTCTCTTAAAGATGATGTGATGGACGGTGGATGATATTAATAAAGTGCCATAAATTGGGTCATTTTTGTTGCAGTATGGAAGGACGTGTTATACCACCATTCAACTAGTGGTAACCACTTGACCCATTGTGTCTCTTTATCAGATACAAGGAAACATAGATATCTTTCCAAAAAAATTCTCATTATCTCAGTTTTCCCATCATATTGAGGATGATAAGATGAGATGTGAGTAAATTGAGTACCCAAAAACGAAAATAATTTTGTCCAAAAATTTCTAGTGAAAATGAGATATTTGTCACTTACAATAATCTTTGGGTTTCAAGTATCTTTTTAATTGTTTCCATAAATGTAGTAGAAAATATACTAGATTTAAATGAATTATATAATGCACAAAAGTGTGCATAATTGGTAATTCTATCAGCTACCACCATGATAACACTCTTTCCTTCAAACTTGGGTAAACCTGTGATAAAATCCATTGAAACATCCTCCCAACATTGAGTTGGAATGAATAAATGTTGTAATAGACCCGGGCTCTTAATTTTCTCAAATTTATTGTGTTCGAAAACAAAACATTCTGAAACAAACTTTTGAATATCATATTTAAGGCCATCCCAAAAACAATCCTTCTTAACCCTGTGGTAAGTTTTTAAAAATCCTGAGTGCCCTCCTAAGGGATGTTCCACCAATTTTTGGTCATATAACCTGTTACTATTAGATGGACTAAAGTACACCATGTAAGACCGATTTTACCATAGAAAAATTGCTTTCACTATGAGAAATAATTTAATAACTCATAGTTTATTAAGTTATTTATAGTCTAAACAGGAAACCCCATGAGGAATAATTCAATAAATCCTTATTTGTTTGATTTTCCTCAAGGGATAATTAACTAAACCACTGTTTAATTAATATTGCTAGTTATATTTAACCCAAACAGGAAAATTAATAAGATAAATCATTATTTATCTTATTATTTTCTAGGAATAATTATTTAAATCATTATTTAATAATATTCCTTGTTAACTTTTACTAAATCATTCATAAATAATTAAATAAATCATTATTTATTTAATTACTCTTTAACCACATTCTTAAAATAATAAATAAATCATTATTTATTTATTATTCCTAAATAAAGGGATTTGACCAATTTTAAATTTATTTTCCCTCCAACAAAAATAATAAAATATTCCATGGAAGTTGGATCTAGATTTGGTTAATAATATTTTAATTATGCACCAATATCTAGACTAACTCAATATTTTGTTATAAATAGAAGGGTTTTCCATTCATTCACTACCTTTTGTTTCCTTGAGATCACCTCCTGATCTATGCTTTTGGTCAAACTTTGATCCTCCATCATTGTCATATTTTTCTACTTTTTCCTTGTGAGCTCCCTCTGAGTTCCATTTTTGTCTGGGTTTTCGGCACCATCAAGAGAGAGAGATCTTGGATCTGAAGCACTGAGGACATAAAAGATCCCATCCCATTGAGGGGGACTAGTAACACATTTCTATGTTCCCTTCCCAGGTGTCATAATATAAAATTCTTTATAAATTCTTGTCTTGTCCATTGGATGTATGGAGCAAAATCTTGCTTATTTTTGCTGTTTAGTATCTTTAATTACATAGATCTTGATTTTTGTAGCATTTATTCTAATCACCTACTGCAGATCTAAGGAAATTGACATCCACATTTGATGTTAAGGCTATTTTTTATGCACAACTAAAGTGAGTTTTTTTTGTACGTTTGCAATTAAATTTCACACTAACAACTAGCGACTCCACAAGGGTTTTTAATTATGACCCTTGTCGTTATTCAGATCCCTGCATGAACAGCTACTTCAACCCCTAGGGTTTTTCTTCAGCTTCTTATTTTTCATTCCTTGATGTTTTTTTTAACCTTTTTAACCCTAAAAAAATGAAAATTATAACTTTTTTGTGTTTCTGGGCCTTTTGCGTAGGTACCAGGTATCAGCCACAACAGAGACGACACTCTTTTCTGAAATCTGTCGCCGAGACAACCAGAAGTGAAGGTCGCACTTTTTGGCCCAAAACCTATGACCTCAGCTCTAAGGTAGTGAATATCTACCCAAAAACTATGACCTCAGCAGAAATCAGGTCAGAACCTGCGACCTGTACTTTTTTGCGGGTTTTTTTTTTTGAAATTTTCAGGGTTTGTCGGGGGCACTGTTCATGGTTTTTTGACCTCCGTCTTTACTAGTATTGGACCTATACTTACATAGTTTTACTCACCAAAGTAGGAACCACACCACTTAGGGCTTCAACATGCTTCCACCTTTTTAGGAGGAGCTTAGCTGAAGGAGGTCTTTAGAGATTTTAGTGTTTTTCAACCATTTTTTTAGATCTGAACCTTCACTTTTTCAACCATTTTTTCAGATTTGAACCTTCACTTTTAGATCAATTTCAGATCGATTATTTGTACATCTAAAACACCTCTTTTAAATTTTGTTTAGTCCTCCATTAGGGTTCCCTCCATTTCCCTTTATGTTGTAGCCTTTCGCCTGCTATTTTTCAGCACTTTTCCCTCTGGTTTCTTGTTGTTTTCTGCACCTCTTTTCAACAAATCTGACATTTATATCCTTGTCCCTCTTGACCTTATATCCATTGGCCATTTTTTTTTTTAGTAGATTTTTCTCACCTTTAGACTATTTGTAGAGAATCCCTCCTCCTTGGGTTTAAATTTATGCATCTCTTGCTGTTTATTTTACTGTCACTTTCAGTTTTATTTATAGTTATACAACATATTTTTTATTTTTTTCTCTACACATGTCTAGGCTTAATTAAAATTAACACACTTATCCCACACATGCACGCATAAAGAGAAGAGAACCTAGTTTACACTTCCAGACCAAGACTTAAACATTGTAATCAATTGATATGCACCTCCCTCCCTTATTTATTTCTCTTCCTTTTTTGGGTCCCATGTTATCTTTTCCATCATTGTGCCGCCAAGGTGTTTATCCCAGAGACTCCAAGGCCTTCATCCTTAGTTTCCTTTAGGAAGACTTACTCCACCACGTAGGGTCCGAGTTCATCCTCCGCCCAGTCCCCATTCCGACTCTGATTCTAGTTCATCGAGTTCCCCTTCCATTTCTATCCCCGGTTCTCCTCCACCTTTCACCTTCAACATGTCTAGTGTTGGAAATACCTCTAGTGGTGGCCCCGACCCTAATGGTGGAACCGATACTAAGGGAATCGAAACAGGAACGATTTTTGTTACTCCCTTGCCTCCTTAGATGGTAGGCCTAAGCCTTCCCGATTTCAACCAGTTGATTAACGACCCTATATACCATGATCCAGCTTGGCCTGTTATGCCAACCAAGCATCCTTCAGACATCCCTAAGTTTGAAGGAAATGTTGGAGAGGATCCTACCAACCATGTCCGTTCTTTCCACATGTGGTGTTCATCCAACTCTATCACTCATGACCCTATATGTCTTCGGTTATTCCAGTGTACACTTATTGGAGAAGCTTCCAAGTGGTATGTCGACTAAGTCGTTGCCTCTCATACTACTTTTGCGACTCTTGCAAAGGCATTTATGTCCTACTTCCAGCTTCCCCTTTGCTATGACACCGGTACTGAACTTTTTACCACTTTCTGTCAAACTTCTACCACCTGCCTATCTGACCATGTTCGAGAGTGACGCAGAAGGAATAGCCTATGTTGAGCCCCTATTTTCGAAGACCATGTCTATATGGACTGGTTTCTCATATCCCTTTTTCCATCTATTGGTAAATATGTTGAATCTCACTTTCCTCAGACTCAGGAAGAAGCCCTCCAAATTGAGTTGAAATATGACTTGATCTACGTGCAATCTAGTTTTGTTTATACCGTCTTTCTTGATCTCCCTAGACCTGGTGGTGCCAATGCACCGGGGCCAGCTCATGCCACCGATGGTATCATTAGATCCCTTTCACATCCATACACTCATCCTCCTATGGTTTATGGTTTCCCTCAGGGAGGGGCCAGCTCCTCTAGCACTTTTCCCCCTTCCGGCAACATGTATTCAGGACATGGCATGCCTCACGCCTTTGCCCAACTGCATCCTTCGATGCCAAGGCATGCTTTTTCCCAACCTATTTACCCCAATTTTTCTCAACCTCATTACTATCTGTATCCGTAGCCCGGTGCTCCATCTCCTTCAGCACAAGCACCTCTGCCTCCCATGCCCTCTCAAGCTCCACAACAACAACCACCTCCCCCCTCCTCAAGGTCAGGTGTATGTGCAATAGAGTGCGACTAATCCTCCCACTTCCAAAAATAAGAAGAAAGGCAACCAGAACCAACCCGTTGTAGCTAATCCATGAAACAATCCCCAAGGGAATACATCTAATGCTGTAACCCAGCAAAAGGGTGCTCAACCCAAGCAGGACAGGCCTCTTCACACAAATAAGCCTTATTCTTTTTGCGGTGTCCGTGGTCACTATACCCATGATTGTCCCCTTTTACCTCAAATGCGTCAAATGTGGGAATCTCCAACAACATCTCAAGGGCAGCAAGCCTCTTCTTCAGTTCCTCATAATTTTGTGCCTATACACTCGGCTGTGTTTACCAATCCTTTCCCCCAGCAATGATATGTGGCTTCCAAACTCCCTGAAGGTCAAGTGGCCTCAACCTCTTCCATCTGGTACCTCTAATTACCAGATTCTCATGATGAACTCTGACCAAGCCAATACTATCGATCTCATCCTTCATACTCGCTCACGCCAGTACACCAAGCCTCCTGCTTCGTCTGCAACTGAGCCCCATCTTCAGGTCCCACTGAGCCAATTTCGACACCCAATGGCCCTTTACAGATCCCTCAGCCTAAGTTAGAGGTACATACCAAGATCCCCAAGGGACCGTTATGCGAAACGCTGCTTCTGGTAAAGCCGCCCACACCTACAATATAGTAGATGACTTGGCGCAATCCACTGCCACTATGTCAATGCTAAATGTCCTCCAGTCGTGCCCTTCATAACAAAAAGATATACGAACTACTATGGGCATTATGGATCCTTTAGACGATCGTTTGAATATCTTCAATGTTGACAAGTCAGAGCATCCACCCCTTCCTCCATCCATCCCCTTCCAAATACCTGTAATGGTCTAGAATGCCAACATCCCCCAGTGTATCATTGACAAGGGGGCATCCACCTGGATCATGTCTGCTTATGTTTGGAAATAGCTCGAATCACCCAAGTTAGGCCCTTCCACTATCACCCTCCATGTGTAGGATGGCCACTCTTCCCAACCCCTTAGCATGTTCTGAAATTGTCCTATTACTCTTGCGGGTGAAACTGTTTGGGTTGACGTTGAAGTCATTGATGCCCCCTTAGACTAAAACATTATATTGGGTTGTAGCTACACTTATGCTATGTTTTTTTTCCTATCTGCGGTTCACCATAAGATGTGATTTCCTCACAACGGAAATATCATCACTATAGATGAGCTAACATATTACGAACTGAAGTGTTAGACCTCTCCGGAGTCCATTATTTCTTTGGTGGCCAATAAAAAAAGAGCTGAACCTACGACCAGTGTCTCACCCAGAGTCTATAAGTATTCCTCTTTGCTTGGTTCATTCTGTGGTCTCCCCCCTCTTATCTCTGACCCTAGCTCATCGAATTTTTTCATGATGCAATCATCTCGGTCCAACCTCAAATGTCCTGTTCGACTAGTCAGTAGCCTCACCCTTTGCAACCTTCTCCTATTACTTAGACTCAGCCTTCAAGATCTCCTCCCCAAGGCCCTTCATATGTAGCTAGTGTCGATGATCCTATCTTTCCTCCTGGAATGGTTCCCCCTAGCCTTAACCATCTGGGAGTTGTTCCGCCTCGCCATTACCCCTCCAGTCAGATACCATTTCTTGGTCCTCCTTCTGGAGTATTTTTGGTACCTTTCATGGCTATCTTGACCCTTCCCAACATGACCCTAAGGATCCCATTCTAGTACATTGATCCTCAGCCAATACCCCGTTTGGTCAGCTAAAACCTTACACCACTTTGACCCCAGTCCAACCAGTTTCCATGACCCCTCCCTTTTCTTTTTTGCTTCAACCACCTCAACAGGAAACTACTCTTGTTGCGAAAACCTTGGATGAGGGGGGGAAAGCCCGCAAAAAGGCACCTAAGGACAAGGCTTCCTAGAAAACACCTGCTCCTCCTAAGCCTCCAAAGCATACACCTCTATGCGCTTTGTGTGATCTTGTCAGTCATGCCACCCATAATTGTCCTGAATTACCTTGTATCAAACCCATGGTCAATGTAGCATTTCCTGAGTATGATGTCCCGAAATTCCATGTTACTTTACGGAATTCAAGAAAGAAACTCAAGAGTATGCACACAAACCACCCCTTTTCTTTGTGTGATCTCCATGGCCACTATACCCACCTTCGTCCCCGCCTCGTAGACTACCACACCTCTTTAGAAGTAGTTCACCAATACGAGACCGAGCGCAATGAGTCTGCCTCTCCCTTACTTGTGCATTATGCTTCAGCAAAACCAGAGGACACATTGGCACTCCCATTGAGATTACCCCTCCCGATATCAAAACGATGGAGCCTGCAGCCACTATACGCTACCTTTGATCATCTATGAGATCCAAGATGGACGATCCCTATGGGACTTTCCCTTCTATTTCGTGTAACCTCCCATCAGCGATCACCTTGGGCTCAACATCGATGGATTCTTAATCTAATTGTTCTTTTGTCACCCCCCGTGATGATGTGCATGTGAACCTCACTTCCCATAATGATGAGTCAGGTAGCTTTTTTGCGTCATGTGGTCATCCTTCCACCAGCCACCCCATATTCTACTGTGATGATGACATTATGGAATAATTTACCACCCGTAACTTTATCCATAGCCCCTTACATCGAAACCATGCATTCGAACCACATACACCTTGTGGTCATTACATTGACACCTAGTGTTTTGGTTAAGGGGGCACCCATATTTGAGAGTCCAGGAGAAGAAATTAACCCTCCTAGTGCATCTGGTAGTATCGACTCTAGTATCATTATTCTTCCCCATTTAGAAGAACCTCTAAAGTCTCATATCACTTGAGATCACTTTAGAGGTGATCCACTGAATCATTCCTTCATCTTACATCAACAACCCAGTCCCCTAGACATTGTTGTTGACCAACCTATATGTTTTCTAACTGAGCACCAGTTCATTATACCCAAATCCACTCTTTGGGATAGTGACACCATGTATGTGAACCAAGAAATTTAGTCCATTTGCTTCATATACGCAGTACCCAAAGATATTGGTAATCCTCCATTCTGTTTCTTGAACTTCATCTATCCATTCTTTCCACAGAAGATAACCATAACATAAACAAAGGGTGAACCACATCATAAAATGTGTTTATATTCCACTTTTCTAAGTACATTTTGCACGAACATAGCATGCTTGGGGGTAGTATCCCATGCTTGGGGCATGATGGCACCCCTGACCATCTTCTCATATGATTACTATAAGTCTCGGCCTAGACCCCATCAATATAGGTATGGTCGATTGTCCTCCCATTCCTTATATAGTTGTACCTACCGGCCTCTCCAACAAGCCATATATCGTAGATGTTTGATACCCTGTCTTCAAATATTCTACTTTGTGTGATACCATGTTTACCACTTGGTCCCATGTTTGACTTGGTGGGCGGGGATGATTCTAAACCTTCTCTAGCATTTCATTCTCGTATTCTTTTATTACCTTGATTCTTCACCAGGACCATCCTTCTAAGAAGCATTAAGGCCATCCTTAGACAAGTAAGGTCGCCTACCTGAAAGTCCCGAATCATGATTCCAATAGTTTGTTTTTCTACTACGATCATCACAAGATTTAGGGCCTTTTTATCCTCTCTACATTCACCATAGCTACACTTGCAAATGAATAAAATTGGAGGGAAAATGCCTTATTAAAAAAGAAACCTCAAATTTTTCTTTCTCCAATTACAACCAAATTGTAGCTTGGTTTGAAAAACTATCAGCACCATTGGAAAGCTCTCACCGAGAACTCAAATGGGTATCCTTTTATTTTTGGTGATTTCATACATCACCTGGAAGCCTTTTATCCAAGACGGGTCACTTCACCACTTCTCAAAATCAAATTTCTTCACTTGCGACACTTATACTTGGGGTGCCATGTTACCTTCATACTTGTCAATTCTCGGGTCGATTTTCGTCGTGAGTAACCATCTTGTAATCATATTTTTATGGTCCCCACCGAGCCTCCTCTGTGTGGCAGCATAATCGAGTCGCCCTTGTTTAGAGCATCCGAGTTGAGTCATCATCGCATCCATGGAGTTTGTCCCACATTCCCTTTTTTTCACATAACAGTATTCCATCCTTCATTGATTTTTACATCTCTCGTTTCGCACATTCTAGCCCCTAGATATATTGTTCCCTATCCCCTTTAGAGTCGAGTCAGTAGCTGTCGGGTCATCCATGCCCTTTATGCTCTAACAAGGGAAGTCATCAGCCTGCTACTCAGTACACCCCATTCCACCATCATCCCTGGTTTCAGTCTATCAGTCTCTTTACTACTATCCCTCATACCTTAGTTGAGGATCCCTTATTGCCTCACCTATGGCAGACCTCCTTCTGTCTACATTAGATTATTCATTCCAAAAGACATGTCTAGAGGGCGGTGTACCTTGGTTCCAACTTACACTCTTTTTTTGTGCCTCGGATTAGGAAAAGGGACCCTTTATTTCCCTTTGACTTGATTGTTTCTCAGTTCCATCTCCTTATGGAATGATCAAGATCCATATAATTGATGGTTCAATAATGCAGTAGATTGTACCGGCGATTCCCGGCTTTGTGTGAGATGTTTTCATACCTCATGAGGGGGTGGCCCTTCAGGTAGCCCCCCACATTCCCAGATGACCTATTTCATATAGCCTTGGACACAACTCTACAGATTTGATGTTTCCGGCCTCAGCCGCTTGCAGTGCCTTTTTAGTTTCCATGTAACATTCAAATTTTTCAGAGCCCTTTCCTATTTTACAGGGCCTCTTTGGTTGTACTTATATCTCATGTACTCAGATATTATTGTATAAGTCCTAGATGTTGTCCCAGGCACAGTATGTATGTGGGATCCATTATGTTTTTTTATCTGGCCCATGTTTATGCCATCATGTACTATATATCTCACTACCATTTTTTTTGGGTGCATCATTATTCTTTGTACTTTGCTATCTTGGCAGGCATAGGTATGCCTCCCCCACCTAATTCAGATCATGTATTCACTCATAAAAGAGACTTGGCGCACCTATAAGTATTGCCTCCTCAGGGACTTGTACTAACTCGCTTCAGTCTATCTTATATTTCTCTCTATGACTCCCCTTCAGTGTCTAGTGATTGTGTTCTTACAACGTACTTCGGTCATACGATTAGCTCCTAAAGCTCACACGTTGTGGGGAAATGTGTTTCACATTTGGTCGTCTAACATGTTACTATTAAATGGAATAAAGTACACCATGTAAGACCAATTTTACCAGAGTAAAATTTCTTTCACTATGAGAAATAATTTAATAACCCATAGTTTATTAAGTTAGTTGTGGTCTAAAGAGGAAACCCCATGAGGAATAATTAAATAAATCCTTATTTGTTTGATTTTCCTGTAGGGATAATTTACTAAACCATTGTTTAATTAATATTCCTGGTCATATTTAACCAAAAACGGGAAAATTAATTAGATAAATCATTATTTATCTTATTATTTTCTAGGAATAATTATTTAAATCATTATTTAATAATATTCCTTTCTAAATTTGACTAAATCATTCATAAATAATTAAATAAATCATTATTTATTTAATTATTCTTTAACCACATTCTAAAAATAATAAATAAATCATTATTTATTTATTTTTCCTAAATATAGGGATTTGACCAAGTTTAAATTCCTTTTTCCTCCAACAAAAATAATAAAATATTTCATGGAAGTTGGATCTAGATTTGGTTAATAATATTTTAACTATGCACCAACATCTAGGCTAACTCAATAATTTTTTATAAATAAAATGGTTTTCCATTCATTCACTACCTTTTGTTACCTTGATATCAGCTCCTCATCTATACTTTTGGTTTGACTTTGATCCTCCATCATTGTCATATTTTTCTACCTTTTTCTTCTAAGCTATTAGGTCCCTATATTACTAGTATAATCCCTTATTGTTGTTAGTGTAACCCCTTTATTGTTATTATTGTACCCCTGCAACCCCCATATTGTTATTATTGTGCCCTTAAATTATTTTTGTTAGGTCAGCTAGGATTACATTGTGGCCCCACTAGGATTACATTATGGCCCCATGTACTCCTATATATAGAAAGGAGGTTTTGTAATTTGTATCATCTAAGACTTTTTCATTCATGTAATGTATTGGAGGTTTCCCCCTCGAGGTGGCTTATTTCTACGGCATTGATATCTCTTTTCTTCTCTTTTTGGAGCTATTTTCACAACATTTGGTATCAGAGCTTTGGATTCTAGGGTTTCACTGCTCCAAATAGGTCATCGTGGCATTTGCACTATAATTTTTTTTCTACGACGTTTCAGAAGCTGAAATTTTTAGGGTGCGAAGCCAAGATCCTAAGGAACATCATTGCAAAATTTCAGAGCTTGGTTTGCAATATTTTCGAAGATATGATCTGTGGAAGTTAGGTCTTTTTGCAGGCTCCTCAATCTAAATTAAACATGTCATCGTGGAATTTTCACTATAACATTTTTTCTACGAAGTTTCAGAATATAAAATTTTTAGGGCACAAAGCTGAAATCCTAAGGAAAATATCCACAAAATTTCAGAGCTTGTTTCACAATATTTTCAGAGATATGATCTGTGGAAGTTAGTGCTTTTTCAAGCTCCTAAATTTCATCTCAAAGAGGTGATCGTGGGAAAAGCTTCATAACTCTCTCTCTGAGCATCGGATTGGTGTGCTATAAATAGTGGCCACAAGAATATGGACTATAGTTTCTCTGCTATCAATTTCAGAGCTAAAATACGAAACGGTGACACGTGACAAGTCGTAAAAGTTTGATCTACTGAAACAATCCATAATTAGGTCATTGTGGGAGATTGGACATAACTTTATCTTGAAGAATCCAAATCAGCTCAGACCTATGCAATTCAAAAGAGGGTTCATAAGGCTACCTCAATGCCAAAGTTCAGATATGGAAGAGCTATAACCGCCAAGATAATCCAATTTCAATATCGAGCTCTTCAAAAGTGAGAAAAAGGTGTGTAATTTTTTCTGAATTGCATAAGTACTGTTTGAAGAATCAATTTGAATTGATTCCAAGGGCATATTGTAGAATAGATATCAGTATTGGGTTCTAAAAAGTGCCCCGTAAAAATAATTCAACACCCATTAAGCCTTCATAAGGCTCTACTATGACTCATGAAGATGAATAATTGCAACATGATCTATCAAAATTACAAGAGCAAGTGCACCAAATTTCTCTCTCGCAAAGAGCAACAAAAAATGAAAAGGAAGTTTTGAAGAAAGGCATGGAAGCGAAGATGGATGGTTTGAAGAAAGTCGTGGAAGCTAAGATGGATGGCATGGAAGCTAGCATGGAAGCTAAGATGGATGACATGAAAGACAACATGGAAAACATGAAGAATGATCTAAAAGTAGACATGGAAGGTTTGACAAAGTTGATACAAGAAATGTTTCCTAATGGTGAAAAGATAGTAGAGGAAACTCATGATGAGAACAAAATAAATGTTAATCGTGATTTCATAAAATCTAATGTTGGCGTGAAGAAACACCATATTCCAAAAATGGATATGAGGAATTTTGATGGAAAGGATCCTATAACATGGATACTACATATGAAGCAATATTTTGATCTCCATAATGTGCAAAACACACAAAAGGTACGCATCGCAACTTTACATTTAGAACAAATACATTTGTATGGTGTCGATGGCTTTTCTCCCATAAAAAATTGTCACTTGGTCAATTTTTACAGAGGAAATAATAGCAAATTATGAGGATACAAAGAGAAACACCTTCTTTAGCCAGTTGATAAATCTCAAACAAAAGGGTTTAGTGGGGCAGCACATTGAGGACTTCCAAAAATTGAATATAAGGGTAACTGATATCCCAGAGGAACATAGGATTGATCTCTTCATAGGCACTTTAAAGGATAACATCCAACATGAAGTTGTGTTTTGGAACCTGATTCATTGGAGAAGGTATTCAGGTTGGCAAGAAATATTGAATGTAAAATTATGGCGACAAGGAAGCCTACCACTCACTTCTATAAAGAAGGAAGTGTTGCTATGCCTAGATTTCCCCAACCTACAAGGTTGACACCACAAAAATTGGAAGAAAAAAGAGCAAAAGGGCTTTGCTACAGTTGTGATAGAAAATACACTAAAGGTCATAAGTGTGCTGAGAAGAAATTATTTTACATAGATTGTGAAGAGGAAGAAGAAAATGAACAAGAAGAGGATATACACCAGGAACTAGTCCTAGAAGAGGAAGAAATGAGTATGACCATATCGTGTAATGCATTGGCATTTATTACCACTCCTCAAACTCTCAAGATAGAAGGACATATCAAGAAGAAAAAGGTAATAGTGTTTATGGATTTAGGTAGCACCCATAATTTTATTCATTGTAAGGTAGCCAAGGAATTGAATTGTTTCCTATACCCAGCACCAGAATGTCAAGTGATGGTTGCAAATGGACGAACTATAAATTTCTCTAGAAAATGACATAATATCAAGCGAACCATGGGGGAATATGTATTGAATAGTCCAATGCTTTCCATTCCTATGGGAGGTGCTGATGTTGTACTAGGAGTACAATGGTTACAATCTTTGGGGATGGTAGCTTTTAGAAGGAAATGAAGTCGAATTACGGGGTATTGTAGGGAATCCGGGAAAGATAATAATCTCTAATGTCATGAAAAAGCTTCTAAAGAAATAACAATGAGGTGTAATTGCACAATAATGCTCACTATAAGTTCCAACATCAAAATCATCTATTTCTGCAGATCTCCAACAAGTCTTGGACAATCATTCCAAGGTGTTTGAAACTCCCAAAGGACTCCCACCTATTGGTGATCATGATCATGCTATTCATTTGATTCCAGGAAGCATTCCTCCAAACATCAGGCCTTACAGATATCCTTATGTCCAAAAGAGCGAAATTGAACGTATGATTGTAGAAATGTTAGAGGCAGGTATAATTCAACCTAGTCAAAGTTCTCTCTCTGCCCCTATAGTATTGGTACACAAGAAGGATGGATCATGGTGCATGTGTCTGGATTATAGGGAGCTCAATAAGCTCACCATTAAAGACAAATTTCCCATTCCTGTGATTGATGAATTACATGGAGCAATTTATTTTACCAAGTTGGATCTTCATTCAGGATATCACCAAATTAGAATGAAGACTGAAGATATTCCAAAAACAACATTTTGAACTCATGAGGATCATTATGAATTTTTGGTCATGCCTTTTGGCCTTACCAATGCACCTTCTACATTTCAAGGGTTGATGAATTCCATTTTCAAACCCTTCCTTAAAAAATTTGTGCTAGTATTTTTTGATGATATACTAATCTACAGCAGGTCTTGGAAGGATCATGTTGAACATGTTGACAGGGTGCTCAAACTATTGCAGGAGAAACAATTATATGCAAAAACATCCAAATGTTTCCTTGGAGTACAAGAGGTGGAATATCTGGGTCATATTATATCTCACGAGGGTGTTAAAGTAGACCCTAACAAAATTAAAGCCATTAAGGAATGGAAAGTCCCCACGACCATAAAGCAGTTGCGAGGATTTCTCGGGTTAATAGGGTACTATCGCAAGTTTGTTAAGAATTATGGGAGAATAGCAGCACCTCTAACAACATTATTGAAGAAAGATGCATTTTCATGGACTCCTGAAGCAACTAAGGCCTTTGAACATCTTAAAGAGGCAATGTGCGTAGCACCAGTCTTAGCTACGCCAGACTTCACAAAAACCTTTATTGTGGAATGTGATGCCTCAGGAAATGGAATTGGTGTTGTTTTAATGCAAGAAGGAAGACCCATTGCTTTTGAAAGTCGTCCAATCAAAGGAAAGTATTTACGGAAACCTATTTATGAGAAGGAAATGTTAGCAATACTGCATGCACTAAAGAAATGGAGAACTTACCTAATGGGAAGACACTTCAAGGTAAAAACTGATCATGATAGTCTTAAAATTTTTTTGGAACAAAGATTATCTTCAGAAGAGCAGCAAAAATGGGTCACAAAGATGTTGGGTTATGACTTTGAAATAATCTACAAAAAAGGAAAGCTTAATGTTGTTGCAGATGCACTCTCAATAAATAATGAAGAGGTGGAAGCATTGCTTTGTGCCATTTCTATTATCCAACCAGATTGGATAACTGAAGCAAGAGATGAATGGAAGAAGGAAAAAGATGTATGGACACTCATTCAAAAGTTGCAGCAAGATCCTAGTACATCGATACATTTAGTTGGAAAAATTATTCTTTATGGTACAAAGATCGCTTATATCTTTGTAATAATTCCCAAATAAACAAAAGATTCTTCTGGAATTTCACACTTCTCCTTTAGGAGGACACTCAGGATTTTTAAAAACTTACCACAGGGTGAAGAAAGATTTTTTTTGGGATGGCCTTAAATCTGATATTCAAAAGTTTGTGGCGGAATGTTTGGTTTGCCAGCAGAATAAAGTGGAGACAATTAAGACCCCGGGACTTCTACAACCTTTATCAATTCCAAGTCAACGTTGGGAGGAGATTTCAATGGATTTTATCACAGGTTTACCTAAGTCCGAAGGAAAGAATGTCATCATGGTGGTAGTTGATAGACTTACCAAGTATGCACACTTTTGTGCATTATTTCATCCATTTAAAGCAAGTACAGTTGCTACTACATTTATGGACAGAATTCAAAAGCTACATGGAAGCCCAAGGGTTATTGTGAGCGACAGAGATCCCATTTTTACTGGAAATTTTTGGATGGAGTTATCTTCTTGTTTGGGTACTCAATTAGCTCATAGCTCATCTTATCATCCTCAATCTGATGGTCAAACTGAGATAGTAAATAAATGTTTGGAAGGATATCTTCATTATTTTGTATCTGATAAACAAACACAATGGGTCAAGTGGTTACCTCTCGCTGAATGGTGGTATAACACTTCCTTCCATACTGCAGCAAAAATGACCCCATTTATGGCACTTTATGGATATCATACACCATCCATCACATCATCTCTAAGAGAAAATTTGAAGGTTCAAGCAGTGGAAGATCACATCGAGCATTAACAAGAAGTTCTCCAACTCTTAAGGGATAACCTAAATTTGGAACAAAATTGAATGAACAATAGGCAGATCAACATCGCAGCAAGAGAAGTTTTGATGTAGGATACTGGGTATTTTTACAGCTACAACCATAAAAACAAATGTCCCTCAAGCAAGCTAAGAAGGATAATAAATTATCGCCAAAGTACTATAGTCCTTACAAGGTTTTGCAAAATATTGGTACTATGGCATACAAATTGGAGCTTTCTGCTTCTTCACGAGTGCATCCAGTTTTCCATGTTTCATGGTTAAAGAAGGTTATAGGTGAAAATCTTCCAGTTCAAACAATATTGCCAGAACTTGATGAGGAAGGAAAAATCATATTGGAACCTGAAGCAGTCACGGAAAAAAGAACTTGACAGCTACGAAATTGATCAATTTCAGAGTATCTCATCAAGTGGAAGAACTTACCCACTGAAGATTCTACATGGGAGGATGAGAAATTTATACAGAAGCACCCAGAGCTACTCAAGCGTTGAGGACAACACTTTTTTGAAGGAGAGGGGCATGTTAGGTCCCTATATTACTAGTATAGTCCCTTATTGTTGTTAATGTAACCCCCTTATTGTTATTATTGTACCCCTGTAACCTCCATATTGTTATTATTGTGCCCTTAAATTATTATTGTTAGGTTGTCTAGGATTACATTGTGGCCCCACTAGGATTACATTATGGCCCCATGGACTCCTATATACAGAAAGGAGGTTTTGTAATTTGTATCATCCAAGAATTTTTCATTCATGTAATGTATTTGAGGTTTCCCCCTCGAAGTGGCTTATTTCTAAGGCATTGATATCTCTTTTCTTCTCTTTTTGGAGCTGGTTTCACAACATAATCTCCCTTTGACTTCCATTTTTGTCTGGGTTTTCTACACAATCAAGAGAGAGAGAGATCTTGGATCTGAAGCATTGAGGAAATACAAGAACCCGTCCCATTGAGGAGGACTGGTAACACCTTTCTATGTTCCCTTCCCAGGTGTCATAATATAAAAATTATTTATAAATTCTTGTCTTGTCCATTGGATGTATGGAGAAAACTCTTGCTTATTTTCGCTTTTTAATGTATTTAACTGCATCGATATGGATTTTTGTAGCATTTATTCTGATCACCTACTGCAGATCTAAGGAAATTTACAGCCACATTTGATGTTAGGGCTATTTTTTATGCAGAGCTAAAGTGAGTTTTTTTCATACGCTTGCAATTAGAATTCACACTAACAAGGGAGATGAGTGCAATTTCAGAACAATATTTTGTTTGATTTTGGAATTATTACAAAAGTATAAGCGATCTTTGTACCATAATGAATCATTTTCTGAGCTAAATGTATCAGGTGTATTGGGATCTTGTTGCAACTTTTGAATGGGTTCCCACACTTCTTCATCATTCTTCTATTCATCCCTTGCTTCGGTTATCCAATCAGGTTGGTGTTAGAAAATTATATATTGCAGAGCAATGCAACACATAAAATATGCGGAAAATACAAGCACACAAAACACATAAAATCAGAGAGACATAGATATACGTGGTTCACCTAGTTTGGGCTACGTCCACCCCGAACAGCTAGTCCTTCCTTTCTATTATCTAGCAAAATGAAGAGATAAAACCTACAGCAGATCCGCTGTAATATCCTCTGTTCTCTCTCATAGTCTCCCTATCTATTTTTCGCTCCGAGAATATACATACAATACACAGCTGCAATACAATACCCTCATAAAACCGAGGGGTTGCCTTCTAGGGCAAAAAACCCTAAAATAAACATAAATTCTACCGTCAGATCATTTTCCTAATGAACGGCCCATATTGAATAGAAATTACTATACTTTTACAAGGCAATTTTGCATATTTTTTTAGCTTCGGGGGCGCTGTCCCCGAAACCCCCCGCCAGGTGGGGGGCTCCATAAAGTCACTACCGCCCCCCTGGACCCCCCACGACAGCGATTAATTTACGGGTGGCATTTCCACCCCATTTAAGGTACAGGGGTTGAATGTTGTGATACAAAGCAAACAAGATAATTAGGCTCCACACCCAACAATCTCCCACTTGGAGACTGATTGTAGCAACTCCACCACTGCTTCATTTGCTCGACAATGACTCCTCTTTGGACCTAGCTGTTTCTCATCTTCATCGTCATCCTTGAAGACCAATTAAAACTTAGCATGTTCTCAGTTTCTCCCTGGTTACAACTTTTGTTAGCATATCTGCAGGATTCTGGCTAGTGTGTATCTTTTCCAACTTCAACTCTCCATCTTCCAATACTGACCGTATGAATTGGTACTTGAGATGTATGTGTTTAGTCCTGGAATGAAATTTTGAGTTCTTTGAAAGATGAATGGCACTTTGGCTATCACTGTATAGCGTGCCCATATCATGCTTCTTACCCAATTCATCCATAAACCTTTGTAACCAAATCATTTCTTTACTAGCCTCTGTAGTAGCAACATACTCTGCTTCTATTGTTGAAAGTGAAACAACACTTTGGATTTTTGAAACCCAACTGACAGTTGTTCCACCTACAGTAAATACATATCCTGTAGTGCTCCTCCTATTATCTCTGTCACCTGCCATATCTGCATCAACATATCCCTGTAGAGCAATGTTTGAACCACCAAAGCATAATGCTTTATTTGTGGTACCTCTAAAATATCTGAGAATCCATTTCACTGCCATCCAATGTTATTTTCCTGGATTGTTCATGTACCTTCTTACAACTCCCACTGCATGTGCAATATCAGGCCTTGTGTAGACCATTGCATACATTAAGCTTCCAACTGCTGATGCATATGGAACTTTAGACATATATTCCATTTCTTCGTGGACCTTGGGGCACATCTCCTTACTAAGTTTGAAATGGCTAGCAAAAGGTGTACTAACTAGTTTTGAATTCTGCATATTAAATATTTTCAACACCTTTTCTATGTACTCATCCTGAGATAATGCTAATTTGCGATTTTTCTTGTCTCTAGTTATCCTCATACCAAGGATTTGTTTTGCAGCTCCCAAATCCTTCATTGCAAATGAATTTGCCAATTTTCTTTTGAACACATTTATTTCCTGCATGTTAGACCCTGCAACAAGCATGTCATCTACATACAATAACAATATAATATAGCTACCATAATTTTTCCTTTTTAGATAAACACAATGATCAGAGTGACATCTAGTATAACCTTATTCAGACATAAACTTGTCAAATGTTAGATACCACTGCCTTGGAGCCTGTTTTAATCCATACAAGCTCTTCTTTAATCTGCACACCAATTTTTTTCCCCTTTTACCTCATATCCTTCTGGTTGCTGCATGTATATCTCTTCCTCCAAATATCCATGGAGAAATGCTATCTTTACATCTAACTGTTCAAGATGTAAATCTTCTGCTGCTACAATACTTAAGATAGTTTTGATTGAAGTCATCTTAACAACAGGATAAAATATTTCATCAAAATCAATACCTTTCTTCTGTGCAAACCCCTTCACCACAAGTCTAGCTTTGTACCTTTGTTTTCCTCCATATTCTTCCTTCAGCCTGTAAACCCATTTATTCTGCAATGTAGTTTTATCTGCAGGCAATCTGACTAAGTCCCAAGTCTGGTTATGCATTAAGGATTCCATCTCTTCTTCCATGGCTAGCTCCCACTTCTTCCTACTTTCAACCTGCATTGCTTCTTCATAACATTTGGGTTCACCAGAATTAGTCAGCAATAAATAATATAATGAAGGAGAGTATCATTCTGGGGGTCTACTTATCCTAGTAGATCTTATAACACCACTTTCAGGTGTTTGAGGTGCCTGTTACTGTTGTGGTGGTCGCTGCTGTTGTGGTTGTTGATTATTATTATTTTCAGGCACCTTTACTTTTTCAGTTATCTCATCAAGAACTGTGTATTCCTTGCTTTCTTTTTCCTGTTTCTTTTCCTGCAACTGATTCTTATACAAGAAATTTTCATTGAATATTACATCTCTGCTCCTAATGATTTTGTGATTTTCATAATCGTATAAGAAATAACCAAAATCATTAACACCATATCCAATAAAGGCACATTTCTTTGATTTTGCTTCAAGCTTTGTTCTATTTTCTTTATTAATATGGACAAAGCCCTCACAACCAAACAGATTTAAAAAATAGTAGTTTACCTTTTTACCTGTCCATGCTTCCTCTGGAATACCACCATCCAAGGAACTTGAAGGACCTCTGTTTATTAGATAAACAACAGTATCTACAACATCTACCCAAAATTGTAAAGGCAATCTCACATGCAATCTCATGCACCTTGCATGCTGCATGATTGTTCTATTCATCCTTTCTAACACACCATTTTCCTGTGGTGTTCTTGGAACTATATTCTCTCTACGAATTCCATGCTCTCAATAGTACCTATCAAACTCTTTGCTGCAATATTCACCTCCATTGTCTGATCTGAGACACTTCAACTTCTTTCCTGTCTCAATCTCAACCAAAGTTTTCCATTTCTTGAAAGTATCAAATACATCATATTTATTTTGAATACAATAAATCCAAGTCTTTCTAGTTTCATCATCAATAAATGTAACATAATAGCGAGAGCCATCGAGAGATGATACCTGAGCAGGTCCCCATACATCTGTATGCACAAGCTCCAATTTTTCGTTCTTCTTTTCTTTCCTAACTCTGAGAAATCTAACTCTCTTTTGTTTTCCATAAATGCAATTTTCACAGAAATCCAAATCAACATTCTTCAAACCTGGCAACAAATTTCTTGAGTGAAGAATCTTCATCCCCTTCTCACTCATGTGTCCGAGCCTATGGTGCCACCATAATGTTGCATACGCCGCTAAGTTAAAGCATTAACGAGTTAGAAATACTAAATGCATAAATACAATGCTTTCAACCTTTTCTCCTTTTGCTATTAGGGGCTCAATTGGCGGCCCTTCCAAGCTTTGTCTGTGGGGTTGCAACTGCTTATTACCTCTAGCCCCTTTTTGTTGAAATCAGATTTTGCTTTAGATTTGGAACATGCCTTACCTCCTTTAATAGCCATTGGTTTCCATTCTGCTATTTTACAAGAACCTTACCCATTCCAAAAATTTTACAAGGTTTATGATCACCCAAACGGACTTGTCAAAAATCTCCTTGAACATAGTCATGAAAATATTTCTTATCAGGTGTGGCATGGAATGAGGCCCAAGAATTAGTAACATTTTCGAAATAAAGAATAAAAGCATCTTGTAAGACATCACCTGTCACATTTGCTTTATGATTATTTTCTTGTTGTGTGGCTCCTTCTTTTCCCTTCCGAGATCTACAGTCTTTCTTTAGGTGTCCTTTCTTTTTGCATTTCCAGCACACTATCGCTGATCTGGCCTTGGATCTACCTTTCCTTGATTTACTGCGATATCCTGAGCTCTTTCCTCTTTCCGTTCTCCTTCCCCTAGACTCTGCACTCAAATCATTACCCGATGTCTCACTGCAGCTTTTCCGTCGCATTTCCTCGCTAAGGATAGCACCGACAACATCATCAAACTTTAAAGTACTAGATCCAGAGACAGAGTTACTAATGGCCATTAATAAACCATTCCAACTCTCTAGTAATGAGCACAAGAATAACAGAGCTCTAACTTCATCATCAAAGTTTACCCCTACAGAACTTAACTGACTGGTAACTATATTAAAATCATTTAAATGGTCTGCAGCAGATCCACCTTCCGACATCTTCATATTAAATAGTCGTTTCATAAGAAATACCTTGTTTGAGGCCGAGGGTTTTTCATATAGTTTCGCCAACGTCTGCATCAAACCCTCTATTGTTTTTTCCTTCGAAATATTGAAGGCAACTGATGCCGCAAGGCATAACCGTACTGTTCTGAGTGCCTTTCTATCGAGAATGTTCCATTCCACGTCTGTCATGGCCGTTGGCTTCTTTGTCTTTCCACTCAATGGTAGGTACAGATCTTTCTGATACAGATAATATTCCATCTGCATCTTCCACAACAGGAAGTTTTGGCCGTTAAATTTCTTGACCCTAAACTTACCATCTTTCGCCATTGCTCCCACTCGAACCAAGAACCCTTCTTTCCTATGAGTTTATCAGCCAAATATACCTTCAGCTCTGATACTAGTTGTTAGAAAATTATATATTACAGAGCAATGCAACACATAAAATATGCGGAAAATACAAGCACACAAAACACATAAAACCAGAGAGACACAGATATACGTGGTTCACCCAGTTTGGGCTACGTCCACCCTGAACAACCAATCCTTCATTTCTATTATCCAGCAAAATGAAGAGACAAAACCTACAGCAGATCCGCTGTAATATCCTCTATTTTCTCTCACAGTATCCCTATCTATTTCTCACTCCGAGAATACACATACAATACATAGCCACAATACAATACCCTCATAAAAGCGAGGGGTTTCCTTCTAGGGCAAAAAAACCCTAAACTAAGCATAACTTCTACTGTCAGATCATTTGCCTAATGAACGGCCCAGATTGACTAGAAATTACTATACTTTTACAAGGCAATTTTACATTTGCTTTTAGCTTCGGGGGCACTGCCCTCGAAACCCCCCGCCAAGGGGGGGGGGGGGCTCCATAAAGTCGTTTCCGCCCCCCCTTGCCCCCCATGGCAGTGATTAATTTACGGTGCTATGATACTAAGTAAACAAGATAATCAGGCTCCACACCCAACAATTGGATAATATAAATGGAACAAAGAAATGCTTCCACATCATCATCCTTTCTTGAGAGTGCATTTTCAACAACATTTCGCTTCCCTTTTTTGTACATGATTTCAAATTCCTAACCCAACATCTTTGTGACACATTTTTGTTGCTATTTTGAAGATAATTATTTGTTCCAAAAATTATTTAAGACTATTATTATATGTTTTTACCTTGAAGTGTCTTCCCATTAGGTAAGGTCACCATTTCTTAAGTGCATGTAGTATTGCCAAGATTTCCTTATCATAAATAGCTTTGTGTAAATACTTTCCTTTGATTCGAGGGCTTTCAAATGCAACAATTCTTCCTTCTTTCATTAAAAAAACACCAATTCCATTTCCTAAGGCATCAAATTCCACAATATTTTTTTTGTAAAGTCTAGCATAGTTAAAATCGGTGCTTGGCACATTGCCTCTTTAAGATGTTCAAAGGCCTTAGGTGCTTCTGGAGTCCAAGAAAATGCATCTTTCTTTAATAATTTTGTTATAAGTGCTTCTATTCTCCCATAACTCTTAAAAAACTTGTGATAATACCCTTTCAACCCAAGAAATATTTCCATGTGCTTTATGGTTATGGGTATTTTCCATTCCTTAAATTGATTTAATTATTTTAGGGTCTAACTTAACACCCTCATGAGAGACAATATGAAGCAAATATTCCACCTCATGTACTCCAAAGAAACATTTGGATTGTTTTGCATATAATTGTTTCTCCTCCAACATTTTGAGAACCCTATCAACATGTTGAACATGATCCTTCCAAGACTTGTTGTAGATGAGATACAATCAAAAAATACTAACACAAATTTTTGAAGGAAGGGTTTGAAAATGGAATTCATCAAACCTTGAAATGTAGAAGGTGCATTGGTAAGGCCAAAAGGCATGACTAGATATTCATAATGGCCCTCATGAGTTCTAAATGTTATTTTTAGAATGTCTTCAACCTTCTTTCTTATTTGATGATGTCCTAAATGAAGATCCAACTTGGTAAAGTAAATTGTCCCATGTAATTCATCCAATAATTCATTGATGACAGGAATGGGAAATGTATCTTTAATAGTGAGATTTTTGAGACCCCTATAATATGAATACATGCAACATGATCCATCTTTCTTGTGCACCAATACTACTAGAGCAGAAAAATAACTTTGATTAGGTTGAATTATACCAACCTCTAACATTTCTGTAATCATACATTCAATTTCACTCTTTTGGTCTTAGGGATATGTAAGGCCTAATGTTTGGAGGAACAATTCCTAGAACCAAATGAATAGCATGATCATGATCATGAATAGGTGGGAGGACCTTGGGAGTCTCAAATGCCTTGGAATGATTGTTCAATACTTTTTGGAGATCAGGAGAAATAGATGATTTCAATTTTTGAACCTCTAGTGAACATAATTGTGCAATTATGACTCATTTTTATTTCTTTAGAAGCTTTTTCATGCCATTTTAGCTTATTATCTCTCCTCGTTTCTTGCAATACACCTCAATTCAAATTCATTTCCTTCCCAAAAAAATTTCAAGAAAATTTCTTGAAAATTAAAATCTATCATACCCAAATATTGTGACCATTGGACTCCTAGTACAACATCAACACCACAAATTGGAATGGATAGCATTCGACTATTCAATACATATTATCTCATGGATAGCTTGATATTATGGAACTTTCCATAGAAATTTATTGTTCCTCCATTTTCAACCATTACTTGATGCTCTGGTGTTAGATATAGTAAGAAATTCAATTCCTTGGCTATCTTATAATGAATAAAATTATGGGTACTACCTGAATCAATCAACAATATTACCTTTTTCTCCTTGATAAGTCCTTCTATATTGAGAGTTTTAGGAGTGGTAATTCATGTCAATTCTTTACAATATATGGTTGGATTCATTTCTTCTTTCTCTAGGATTGGTTCTTGGTGTATATCCTCTTCTTTTGAAATTTCTTGTTCCTTTTCTTCCTCCTGTTCACAATCTATGTAAATTAATTTATTCTCAGCACACTTATGACCTTTAGTGTATTTTCTATCACAACTATAACAAATCCCTTTTTTTATTTTTTCTTCCAATTTTTGTGGTGTCAACCTTGAAGTTTGTGAAAGGCTATGAGCAACAACACTTCTAGATTTATAGTTGTGAGTGGTAGTATTCCTTGTTTCCATAATTTTGCTTTCAATTTCTCTTGCCAACCTGAATTCCATTTCCAATGAATCAGGTTCCCAAAGTTGAACCTCATGTTTGATGTTATACTTTAAAGTCCCTATGAAGACATCGATCATATGCTCCTCTAGAGTATCATTTACCCTTATATTCAATTTTTGTAAGTCCTCAATGTGCTCTATCATTGAACCCTTTTGTTTGAGATTTATCAATTGGATAAAGAACATGTTACTCTTTGTATCCTCATAATGTGCTATAATTTCCTTCTTAAAAATTGACCAAGTAACAATTTTTTTATGAGAACAAAGCCATTAATACCATGCAAATTGATTGGGTTCTAAATATAAAGTTGCAATGCATACCTTTTGTGTGTTTTTCACATTATGGAGATCAAAATATTCCTCCATATGTAGTATCCATATTACCATATCCTTTCCATCAAACTTCCTCATATCGATCCTTGGAATATGGTGTGTGTTCAATCCAACGTTAGAGTATTTAAAATCATGGTTAAAATTTCCTTTTTTCTCATCCCGAGTTTCATCTAATTCCTTTTCACCATTGGGAATAATTTCTGGTAGATACATTTTCAAACCTTCCTTCAAACCTTCCATGCCTTCTCTTAAACCATTATTCAAATCATCCATGTTTCCTTTCATTTTTTCTTCTATATCATTCATATTAACTTCCAAACTTTCCATGTCTGATTTAAACCATTCTTGAAACCATCCATCTTAGCTTCCATTTCATTTTTTGTTACTCTTTGCAAGAGTGAAATTTGTTG
Source organism: Pinus albicaulis (assembly GCA_034641835.2). Lineage (NCBI taxonomy): Eukaryota > Viridiplantae > Streptophyta > Pinopsida > Pinales > Pinaceae > Pinus > Pinus albicaulis. The sequence continues at coordinate 179,050 of JAXQQM020082968.1, forward strand.
CACTTGGTCTTGTAATATTGATATATCATGTTGCATTTATTCCTCTTCTTTATGCACCATAGTAGATATTTATGGTTTCTTAATAGGTGTTTCCACTTTCTTTCTTTGGGGTATAAATCAATGATACATATGTTTCACTATGCCCTTTGAATCACTTCAAACTAATTTTTCAAACAAAACTTATGCAAAAAATACACACATTTTTCTTGCTTTGTAGGAGATAGATATAGAATCTATTGTATCTCTATAATTGCGGATCTCCATGTATAAAATTTTGTCTTATGGCAGCCCTTTGAGTCTTCTTCCGAATTCCACATGTCATATCAAATTTGTATTCTTCAAGTTAAAGTTATGCCTAATCTTCCACGATGACCTGATTATAGACTGGTTCGGTAGAATGAACTTGTATGGAGTACCATGTGTATTTTGATCTTCGGCTCCAAAATTTCTGCAAGAAAACCTACAATCTATGCACTTTCAACCACTTTTTACATAATTCAATTCCTATTCCTGAAGCAAAATTTATGATGATTTTACCTAGGTCACCTATTTGAGACTGAATTTTGGAGCTATAGAAACCCTAACTTCCCTGGATCATATCTCCGCAAATATAGAGAACCAAGATCTTAAATTTCTACATGTCGTTCTCCAAGATTTCTTATCTACGTGGTCAAAATTTCAGCTTTTGAAGCGTCGTAGAAATAATTTTATAGAAAAAAACCCAGGATGATTTGTTTGAAGAAGAAAAACCCCAAGCTCTGATGCCAAATGTTATGTGACCAACTCACAATACAATAGAGGTATTATATCAACAACTTAAAAAATTTCCTCTTCGAGGGGAAACCTCCTTTGTTATGAACCTAATTCATAACTTAAGTATTAAATATAGCCATTAATAGAATAAAATAGAATAAATGTAATTACTAGTTAATCAATTAGGATTATGTTAAATAATCATTAGGTTAATGAAAAGGCATGTCTAAAAGACATGCCCATTTGTGAAAAGGTACCTGCATAGGTATAAAAACAGGACCTCATTGTAATCATTCAATCATCATGTCATATATCATATCAATAAAATATTTATTATTATAAATACCTCTTGTGTATTTTTATAATTAAAGCTATTTCTGCTATCAAAGTCAACAAGCATACAAGTCTTACTGCTACAGTATTCAAATCTACAACTTCCGTTGCTACAGTTGTATCAGAGCCATATTGAGGACAAGTTGAGGCAATGGCACACAACATCGTTCTACAAGCCTACGAACGTAGTTTACAAGCCCGAGCACATTGTTTACCATATAATGTGCCATTACGTGAAAATCCCAAAATAATTGAGCAAATTAGAAAAGTTCGAGAAAAGCTTCAGCACTTAGATAAGTCATGTGCAAAATTTTCTGCAGGTCTTAAACAAATTTCTGCAGTAATCCATAATAAAGAAAATGAAAAATGTTGTAAAAATGAGAAAGTAGTTATTTATGTCAAGGTAAATTCAAGTAAATACATTCCCCCACCAATGCGTAATAAAGGAAAAAAGGAAGAGACATGCTGGAAATGTGGAGACATATATTTCACAGGACATAAATGTGCAAACCAAAAACTTTATAACTGTGAAGTAGATCAAGATGACGATGAAGATGTGAAAAGGGTTGATCTAGAAAAATATGAAAAAAAATTAATATCAGAGTCCACGACAGACAATGAAAAGTTGGAAGATATTGAGGATGTCACAGAAGATCTTGCAAAGAAAGATGGGGAGTACGTGGCTCCAAAAACTTCACAGGAAGCCTTGGAAAGATTGAAAAAGACGATCGCTGTGAATGAAGAGTTCTGCATATCTCTGGTTTCTGATCAAAATAATCTAGATGCAATATTGAGAGAACAACAAGATGAAAATGCCTTGCTGCACCAGAGATTACAACAATATTTTTTTCAGCCCCAGCTTTTGGGTATTGCAGATGAAAATTCTGTGGATGGTCCAGCATTTAAAGTGAAGAAGCAAACGAGACTGGTCATTTTGCAGAGACCGAAATGACTGCCCCATACATCGAAGCAAACTTTGGCCGTGGTGACAACATGTGACCGCGCGCCTGAAGGGCTTCTAGAGAGCGTGAAACAATCTAAAGTGTTGCATTTTAAGCCACTAAAGGAAACTATTAAAGATCCTGGTGAATTTCTTCTTAGTGATACTTCGAATTTTGATCGCCCCCCATTGTTAAAATTGGCTGTTCATGTTCTACATAAATTTGTATGTGAGTTTTGGCGTTTTCCTGCTCCTTCATCAGAGGAAGATGCTACCAAAGTAGTGTCCTTGGCAACATCTATTAATGAAACTTCAGGTGACCAAAAATTAAACACTATTGATGAACATGTATTAAGACATTTTTTAAGTGGTTGCCATGCAGTGTTAAATCCCATGGCAACAGTGTTCGGTGGAATTGTTGCCCAACAGGTCGTGAAAGCTTGCTCAGGTAAATCGAAAACTGGAATTGAAACCGAAATGAATCAGAAGACGGGCATAAAATAGTTGGAGGCTGCAATCTCAAAGGGTGCTAGCGATCATGAAATTCAGGGACTTGTCTCAGAGATTCCAGAGATTATTTTGCAATGTGTCAGTAGATATTAGGTAGCTCCGGCACTAGCACAAAAGGTTTTTAAGAGATTGTACGAGAATCCATCAAGCATCTTACATGTTTCAACCCATATTACTGTATTGGTGACCATTCGTGATGTTTGCAAACGGGTTTTGAAGGAACTGACAAGATGGGGTGTTTATTCATATGAGGAACGCAAATTCAACAAGGATATAACTGTTGCACTTATTCGTTCTGAACTAATTAACCTTACAGAATATAACATGCATCTTGCTCAACTTGTGAATGGAAGACGTAATGCTGCGGCAACCGAATTTGCTATTTTTCTTGTACAAACCTGTGTTATTCAAGAACCTAGGGTTAGTGCATCTGATCTCTACAATATTATTGAAGCTCTCGGAAAGGTGGCACAAAGGACGGGCTCTCCCGAGTCCTTGCAACAATTAATTGAAGATGTAAGGAATGTTTCATCAAATGCGGTTGGTCAAAATGCATCTTCAGTTGGGAAAGAGGAAGATACGACCTCGGTCCAGCAATTAGACGCAAATCATGAGGAAAATGATACATATGACCCGTCACTATCACATATACTTGTCACCGTCTCTACGTTAACATCGTCTCAGAGGCAAGATGAAGACGAGTTTTCTTCAGCAGCAAACATCCCAGCACATCTAAGGGCCATGGAGCAGTTGCCTCGCGTCAATATTTCCGAGCAACACCTGAGCAATAATATTGACTGCGTAATCTACCATGAAGGGTTTCAATTGACGGAGGAAGCCCCTATGATGGAATGCAGGCATCGGTTTCCCGAAGCCCTTAAAGCAATCGTTGACGCCAGCCGGTGCTGTCAAACGATGCATCAAACAGGTGTATCGGTGCTTCGTTTGGTTTACATGGGTCGATATATCGTCCACTTAGATATAGCGAGTCGAAATAAACATGGGTCGGTACTAAGTCAAAGAGTTGATAATTTCAACATTATATTACTTATCACATATATAAAAGCGGTACTAAGAATATTACCATCCCAGCGAAGAATTATTGTTTATTCCATTATACAGTTAGATTCGGTTGGCGAATTTCATGTTGGATCTGCCACAGAAGCATCTATACTCCAAATTATAGAATGTAATCTATAATCAAATTGTAAATTAATGAACAAGTCACACTATGATGACAAAATCAACGGAGCATTCACCATTCGAGGGCCACAATGATCTGTATGGCGTGCCCACAACACATGAATAATGTAGGGAAAATTCACCCACCATCAAATCAAATTTGAAGAGAGGTTATTAATTTAAATATGAACTGCATATATTTATGGTTAGCAAAATTATATTAATAAACATAGTTGGATATATATTAATTAAAAAAAAAAAAAGACAAAAAAAGAGAAGAAGAAAGGTTATTTAAAAATTCATATATATATATATATGGAAGTACAAATTCAAATGAAAGGAAGAGGTTATTTATCAAAAAAGGGAAGATAAATTATATATATAAAGGAGTTAAATACTAAATATATATTCAAGTTCCATTTTAAAGAAGGCAAAAAGTTTATAGCTTAAATGGTATTTAAAATATAAGTGGACCAACGTATAAGGATTAAATTTTGGAAGGTCAACGAAGTTCTCAAGGTTTAGAATCAAAAAAGTCGTGAATTCTTTAAAAAGAAAAAGTATCAATAAGGACTTCTAGCAGATAATCCGAAGTAAAGAAATTTTCAGAAGTTAAGCTTTGAGGACAAAGCTTTTCGAGAAGGAGGCAATGTTATGAACCTAATTCATAACTTAAGTATTAAATATAGTCATTAATAGAATAAAATAGAATAAATGTAATTACTAGTTAATCAATTAGGATTATGTTAAATAGTCATTAGGTTAATGAAAAGGCATGTCTAAAAGACATGCCCATTTGTGAAAAGGTACCTGCATAGGTATAAAAGTAGGACCTCATTGTAATCATTCAATCATCATGTCATATATCATATCAATAAAATATTTATTATTATAAATACCTCTTGTGTATTTTTATAATTAAAGCTATTTCTTCTATCAAAGTCAACAAGCATACAAGTCTTACTGCTACAGTATTCAAATCTACAACTTCCATTGCTACATCTTTTACATTACATAAATGAAAAAATATTGGATGATTCAAATGAAAAAACCTACTTTCTATATATAGGAGTCTAAGGGGTCACAATATAATCAGAGCATACATAAAAATAATAATTTCAGGGCACAAATTAACAATTGTGGGCTTCTATGGGGCACAATAATAACAATATGAGGACTGCATGGGCACAAAAATAACAATAAGGGGGCTACACCAACAATAAAAATGACGGAATAAAATATGGGGACTACATGTGGACAACAATAACAATAAGGGGGATGCGCTGACAATAACAATGAGGGAACACACTAGTATTATAGGGACCTAACAACATGTCTACTACTATATTAACCATTTTCTTAATGTGCCAAATCTAAAATTCAATATAAATAAAAAGGGCAACCTACCTATATTTTTTATCATTCAATAGGGGCAAATTAAACAAATACTTCAACTCAATATGATTTATCAATAATATGATATTTTTTCAAGTAGGTAGTACCTCCACGTTTTTTTAGCATTCACAATGGTTGCAAGCTCTAGATCTTGTATCACATTGTGCTTTTCATGGTCATTTAATTTCTTGGAATCATAGCTAATCACATGTCCGTCTTGCATGATAACCCCACCATCCTTCCTTTTAAGTATTAATACAAACTAATAATCCCTTACTCAAGCCTATCATATTTAAGATTAGTTAAATATGCAAGAGTTGTTTTAGCTATTAGAAACATTCTTCACACTGTACCAACCATACAAATCTCACCACCTTTCTTTGTATTGAAGTGATTTAATGTCCAATTCTTGGGAAACCTTGAATGAACCTCCTTTAGTATCTTAGAAACCCCATAAAGGATCTTACATCTAATACATTTTTACAGGTAGGTCACTCCATGATTTCCTTGATATTATTAATATATACTACCAATCTTCTAGATGAGCATGGCCCAAATAGTGTACGCGTTCTTGAAGGAAATCACTTTCAATAAAGTTGGCATATAGTTGGTTCTCTCTTAGCACGTGTAATACCATATTGAGATGTTCTCCATGCTTCTCCTTAGTCTATGAATACGTTAATCTCTCATCGGTATAGACTAATACACACTTACCCAAATAATTGTTATGTATGTTGTTCATTAGGAGCATAAAAGTCATAGGTGTATTTCTAAGTCCAAATGGCACTACAAAAATCTGATAGTTCCCATTCCTAGCCTTGAATGCAATTTTACGCATATCTTCATCCATGAACTTGAATTTATGATATTCGGACCTCAAAACTATCTTCAAAAATATTGTTAATTTCTTCTATCATTTTATCAAAGAGGTCATCAATTTTGGGTAGTGGGTATTTTTTCTTCATATTCATAGTGTTTGGTTATCTATGGTCTATGAACAATTTGAGGGTATTGTCTTTATTTTTAAAGACTAAGACTGGCATTCCCCATGAAGACACACTGGGCCAAATATTCTCCTTGTCCAACATTTCTTTTAATTATAATTTTAGTTCCACCATCTTATGCATTCTCATTCTATAAGGTGTCCTAGACATGGATCCGACTCTAGGTGTAAGCTCTATCTAAAAATCAATATCTTTTATGGTTGGAAGACTTTGTATTTCATCAAGAAATAATTCTTTTTACTCTTGTAAGTTAGTCACATGTATGGAATATAATGGGTAACAATTTTGCAACATCTCTTTAAAAGTAGAGTTTAAATTTGTCTAATGGACATGGGTTTTTTCTCTCCCTGTAGGATTTGTTTCTTTCCTTCATCATATATGAATTCCAAAGTTTTATTGTAGCAGTCTAGTTTATTATCTTGTAGTTTCATCCAATCCATTATAATCATCATGTCATACAACCCCAAAGGTAACACATTCTAGGTTCCTTGTGTATGCAAACCACTCATTTAAAATTGGCATGATTCAATGGCTTCAATCACTTTTTTTGGTCCCTGAATCTAGTTGTATCAAATATGACTTTGTACGTTAATCCATATATAAAATTCATGCCTCAATAATTAGAGGTGAAATATAACTTAGGTTAGATCCAAAATAAAGTAGAATTGAAATAGGATGGTTCAGAAACATACCTTCCATATCCACTAAGGCTTGGTGTTTTTCTTGATGATCCTCCACAAATAAAACAATATGAGGTACACTCCTATGTGGATAATCTATCAACAAGTGCTCTTACCAACCCCACCAACACTTTAGTGACCTTCTCTTTTATTATTCTCACATCTCCCTCACCTATATAACTATATGTATCCATACTTTAGGTGGGATAGTTCTACTAGTGTTCAAATCTTAGTGGAAAACTAAACTTCACACTTTTCTTGGATAGGTTATAGTTATATTACTTTTATTCTATCTTCTTGAATCTAGATTTATCTCCACTCTTCCACACTATCTCGGACCCTATATTGTGCTTAGATTGATCATAAAAATATTTATACTTCATCGTGGTATCATCAATGTTTTTTTTTTCATCAAAATAAATTTGATATTGGTAGGTAGTATATTGAGAAGGAGTTATATCTTCACCTTATAATGCTTGATATAGGGTGCATAGGTTATAAATTCTATGAATATATTTACATTTACATAAGTATGCATTGTAATTTTCCCCACTATATTATCTAGGAACTCTACAATATCTTCATCATAATACCTTTCATATAAGTATTTTCCAAAAAAAATCCATTTCTACTTTTCATCAATGCCTTTGATGCTTTCTAGGTCCTCCAACCAAATTACACCCTTCCTTTTAATTTTAACATAACTTGTATAGCATTCATGTTCTTAAAGTAATCATGCACCCTTAAATATTTCTTCAACACTACTAACTATGCACCTACCTCTTCATTCTTCTCAGCCTCGCCATCAAAGATAGGTGGCTTGGCCTCCTTAAATTCCTCAAGTGAGAAACTCCTTGTAGGCATCTCCTTCCTTTTTATATGCAACCCTAGCTAGTTTGCATTACTTAACAACTTGTATAAATTGTCTCTCTACTCACCAAAGTTGTTTGGTAAGTTTTCATTGCACGATGTGTCTTTCATGGTGCTCATGTGACTCTTTCATGGGGTACTTCTTCCAACATTATTGATACTTGGTCGATGTTTCTAATTTTATGATGGGATTATTACCTTGTATTGGTGTCTACCCATATAAATAGTTATTTGTCCATTATGTAGCCACATTTATATTTGAAATGGAATTTGAAACATCATTGCATTAATACAATCTTGTTTATTGTATACTCCAATGATCATTTTGTTATTATATTTACAAGTCTAAACTACAACCTTTAGAATTATTACAGTCTCAACAAAGTTTGGAGGGGTTTCGCCCATATTTTCCTCATATGAATTCTCTCTAATCTGTCATTTCCTTTCCATGCTATAATGTACCATAATATGAAAATTTATTTATTTTTCTTCTACTGGTCTATATTATGATGTGCTAAAGTAACACATACTAGTTAGTTGAAGAGAGAAATTCAATTTTAGAATATCTAGTGGTCTAGGTTATATTTGTATTAGCCTAGTATGGCCTAAAATTTAATATATACTACTGTTGCACATCACATTTAAATTGGTGTTAGAAAAATCAATAAAATTAATTCAACAATTTTATTTATAGTGAATCATTATTTTTCTTCTAATTTTCCACCCAATTGAACCCAATTTTTTTCTTCACCATTTTCCACTACTCTTCCTTTTTTATTGTGGATTGTGGTTAGGGTTTATTTTCTTGAAATATTTCAAGAGAGTTCCCATTTCCATGGAAATATTTTCATTTGAATGGAAACCATTCATTATCCAAATTATACACATGACTTTAGTTATCAAATGATAGAAAAATAACCTTTGGAATCCATTTTCCAAATCTACTTCAACATATATCCTGGCACATGAAAACATACCTACTTTCAATACATTTATAAAGTTTCCCTATTTATTTATAATACTCTATAATAAATTTTTGTTCATGCTGGACATTGGATAGAGAAATGGATCCAAACATCATTTTCTCACATGAAATCAAACATTCATAGGTACACTATTCAGTGACCATTGGTTTTGTCTTCCAAGTTCTACTATCTATTCATATTCTAACTCTTTACATTTCTCCTATTTCAAATATTTACGATTCACCACAAACCCTAAGCATTCGGTGTCTATCATTAACCCTATGATAGCCCTTTTTCTATCTTTCTTGTAATTATCATTTTGAATTTGTAATTCATGTAAATATTGAGGAAATGTAAACAAAATGACTAGATGAGAGGAATGGAAATGGATTCAGATTTTAGGGAGAGGAGTTCCTTGAGAAAATTGAATTCAAGGATGTTAATTTATTTTTCAGCAGATTTTTTTACTAGGTTTAATGGTCTACATGGTAGGTATGGAGGTCGAGTATGGTCCTCCTAATTGGAGAAAAATAAATACCACCTCTATTTATCATGGGAACTGTTGTGTGTTCAACATGGAAAAGGTAGTGAGGGGGGGTTGGTGGAAGGAAAAAGGTGTCGATGAGAAAGAAAAGGAATCATTATTTAGATGTAAAAGGAGAGAGAATTTAGAGATGATACACGATGAGAGGCGTGGTTTCAATTGGTAACCAAAAAAAAAGGCATGAGATAGTGTGTTGTGGTTGCAAGTATGTTAGGCTATAAATATAGAAATTACAATAAAAATCACAATAAGAATGTTAGGAATAATGTTGGTGAAGAAACACCCTAAGCGGTGTTGTAAATTTATGTAGATGTTCTATGCTTGATACAACTTTACTTTTTCTTCAATATTATACAACAATCACATAAAAAATAAAGTAAAATGTTGATAGAACATACCAGTAGATCGACAAAAGACAAGATAGAAATATATAAGTGTGTTGGTGCATTACGGCGTTCAACGGGATGCTTCAACCAGCAAAGTCTCAATATGGTCAGATAACCAGCAATGTCACACAACCCTCTAGGACAGCCAAATGGTCAACTCAAAAGTTGACCCAAAGAGTCAATAGTCAACAAAAACAGTAGCATCATCTAGGTCAACGCTAAAAATTCAAAGTCAATATTTTGCCTCGGGAATAGTGCCAAAAAATGCAGATTAGGAAAATCAAACTTTTGGGAGATTTTCAAGTCAATTTGACCTTGCGTTGACCAAAGTCAATGCTGGTCAAAGTTTGTTGTAAAAACTGTAGACCGAAATCAAAAAAGTGTTGTTGCTGGAATTTTCCCACGCGTGGAGAGAAGAGCCACCAAGGACATCAAACCAATCAGATGAGGAGAGAGAAATGTGTGAGGATGAGATGAGTGAAAATTTCCTCCAACGTTGACAAATATATATCCATCAGTGAGGGTGTGTGACACAACTGCTGGGGCACAAAACCTTAAGGCTGTCCTACACATATCTTGAATAAATTCAAAATAAATTTTTGCTCATCGGATCAAGATGATATTTATATCAATCTTGCACCTCTTTGAAAGAGAAACCCAATAAAAATATTGGTATCTTCATCTGAGCATCAGAACATGGATTTTGGACGTAGTTGTCCAAAATTAACACTCCCTCTCATCTAGGGAGAAATCCATCCACCTGTGTAGTCCAAACACCGTGCATCATCCCACCGTAACTTGCTTTATTAGCTTTTTTATTTCAGAATAGAAGTGGGTCAGTCACAAAGACATCATTCCCGGCTAACAAATTTAGCCCAGAGGTTCGAAACCTCTATAGGACTCACAAAGAGTCTCATACCAACCTGAAGTTGGTTTATTTGACTCGAAGTCAGTAGGAGGTTTGAAACCTCACTAGACTTGATCCCAGATCAAGTGGTTGGACCATGCTATCCTAGATAGAGAGTACGGCAATCTCTGATGTGTCCATCAGTCTTTGCTACTAGTCTCTAACTTTTCCCACCTCACTGGCCAAATGACAGGTACTTCCCATGAGCCCTAAACTCAATGGGTAGGATTCATACGGGGCACAGATAATGAGAGGTGAACCAACTCAATCATCAAAATGGTGGGGCAGAAGTAAACCAACAAGGTTTGGCAAGCCTAGCCCTGTGGTTTCTTATAGCTCTGAGAGGTTATCCCCAAAGCGACCCAGAGCTCCCAGAGCTCATCGTCCAACATGACCCTTAGCATAGGGTTGTTACACAATACCAAGACTCTCGCAGAAGGTTAGGAACTTGACCTTCCCCAAGGCCTTTGTGAGAATATCCACGACCTGCTCATCAATTCCTATGTGATCGAGCCTTACGGTGCCTCACTGTACCATATCTCTGATAAAGTGGTACCTGATATCAATATGCTTGGATCAATCGTGGAACACGAGATTCTCAGACAACCGAGTCCCAATTTGGTTATCACAGAGTATCATGGTGGTATCTAGCATGTGCCCGAACAACTCACTGAAGAGCTTTCGTAACCAAACTACTTCACAATTGGCCATAATCACTGCAATGTATTCAGCCTCCGGCATGCTCAAAGCCACCGACTTCTTCTCCCTTCTCATCCATGATATCAAATCAGATCCAAGTGTGAAGTAGCTTCCCAATGTGCTTTTACGATCCATCACATTGCCAGCCCAATTGGCATTAATATATCCAAGGAGTGTCACACTCTCGGCAGTGTATCTCATCCCATGGTTTATCTTGCCCCGAAGGTATCTCAGAAGATTCTTGGCACCAACCTAATGAGTGTGATGATGCTCAATCATCTGCTGATTCAAAGTGTTCACTGCAAAACATATATCCGGACGGGTGTTCACTAAGAACATCAGGGCGCCTATGAGTTGATGATACTTAGTAGGATTTGCTAACACGGACCAAGCAGCGTTGCTACTCAACTTCTTAAAGCTGAGCTCCATCGGTGTCGACACGGACTTACATTCCACCATACCAAATCTTTCCAAAAGCTTCACAATGTATTTTCCTTAAGAAAGGAAAATCATGCCAGGTCTATGCCAAACTTCCAGGCCTAGGAAGTAATGCATCAATCCTAGGTCCTTCATCTCGAACTTAGCAGAAAGCTCCCTCTTACACTGATGAATGAGAGGGTCAGCACCTGTCAAGAAGAGGTTGTCCAAATACAGCACCAGAATGAGAGGCTTCTCTCTATCAACCTTGAAGTAAAGGTTTGGATCAACATTACTACAGGTGAATCCCAACTTCATCAGGTAGCTATCTATCCTCTCGTACCAAGCTCTGGGTGCTTGCTTCAACCAATATAGGGCTTTCTTCAACCTGCAGACATGGGTGTCTTGATCCTGGACTTCGAACCCCAGAAGTTGCTTTACATACACCTCTTCCTTTTTCGCACCATGCATAAATACGATCTTCACATCCATCTGATGAAGACTCCATCCTTGCATAGCAGCAAGGGCTATGATAGATCAGATGGTGGTATATCGGGCCACAGGTGCAAATATTTCATCATAGTCTATGCCTTCCTTTTGAGATAAGCCACAGGCAGTGAATCTTACCTTGAACTTTTCAGCACTTCCATCAGATCCATGCTTGATCTTGTAGAGCCATTTTGAGGTGACAACTGCTTTGTCCTCTAGCCTTGGAACCACATCCCAGATATCATTCTTCAATATGGACTCATACTCTTCATGCATAGCATCCTTCCAAACTTGATGCTTTACGGCTTCCTCAAAAGATCTAGGCTTAGATTATACAATAGTACTCATGGTTGCTAGATACCCCTGGTATATATTCAGCTTTTTGCTTTCATGGAATGTCCCCCTTGGGGCCATATGTCCCTCGGCATCCTTGAGAGTGTCCCTGTGCCATGATGGTCTCTTCCATAGTGAAGGAGGTGGATCAATCGGGTCCATCGGTCCTTCAACATTGATCATCGTCTCATCCTTTAGTTCTTCTTGATTTCCAAGCCTTGCTTCATGATCTTCCTTAGATCACATAAGATTGACTACTTTCCTCAGGGAAGAATCTTCGTCAAAGGTGACATCGTGGCATATCTCCACTTCCCTTTGACCAGGCGCATAGATTCTATAGACCTTCGAAGTTTCGCTATAGCCCACAAACATTCCCTTCTTCCCAAAAGCATCCAACTTTCTCCTCTTCTCTTTCGACACATGAAAATAAATAGGACATCCAAAAACTCTAAAATGTGAGACATCAGGATTCTTACCAGTGAAAACATCTTCAGGAGTTTTGGAGTCCAGAGCAGAATGTGGGCATCGGTTTTGTATGTACACAACAATGTTCGCAGCTTCTCTCCACAGAAACTTTGGTAGACCTTGGTCACATAGTATGGCATGGGAAACTTCCACAATGGTCTTGTTCTTTCGTTTAGCAACGCCATTCTACTCAGGAGTATACAAAGTTGTGGTCTCCCTCTTAATGCCAGCTTCTCTGCAAAAGTTTTTGAACTCGTTCGTCTCATATTCAATGCCATTATTGGTCCTCAATATCTTGATCTTTTTCCTTGTCATATTTTCCACCAAGGCTTTGAAGGTACAAAACCACATGCATTAGGGGAATTTTGAGGTCTAAAATGGGCCTCCTAAGGAAAATGTACAATTAAAATTCGCTTTATGAGAACCAATTGCATTTTAGGGGATGAAATCATCCCTAATGGTTGAGGTGCCATCGCTTGAGTTAGAGGTACTTGTCACATTCTCAATGGTGGATAAAAACTCATGGTTAACCATGGTAGTGCTCTAAGTACTTTTAAATTCAAAGTAAAGTACTCATAATAAATGTCATTTCCCACTTTTTGAATAAAAATATATTATTGTCATTTCATATTTCTTGAAAGCAACAATGCATATCCATATACATTTATTATATTAAATTATATTATATTATATTATTTTTATATAGTATATTAATTACATATTATTATACAAATTAAATAATATAAATTTTAATTAATAGCATATAATATAATTAAGAATTTATAAATTTATATTTATATTTTATTTTAAGTTATTTAAGTACAAAGGATAAATGCATTAATTTTTCAATGATAATGACTTTTTCTTGAAAAGATTATTCTTATTTATTGTTACATCAATACACTTTTTTATTAATTTTATTTTGGTACAACTTTTGAATTGAATTTAACTATGGTTACATGGATTGTGGTGCAAAAAGTGAATTGCAAATTCATAAATATTATTTTATTGGTTTAGCTATTATTTTATTATTTCCTTTGGAGGCCCATTTCAAACCTCAAAATTCCCGTAGTAAAGCCTCATCCTTCTTCTTCAAGAAGTATATCCAGGTTTTGCGAGAGAAGTCATCTATGAATGTCATATAATAAGAACATCCTCCCAAGGATGTCACAGGCAGCATCCCAGAAAAATCAAAATGTATCAATTGCAAGACATCAGATGTCTTTGTGACAGTGGAGGGAAAAGGTCCCCTTGTATGCTTTCCTTCAGCACAACCCTGACATACACCTTCATGATCATTTGAAAACTCAAGCATCCTTGTTACCACATTCCTTGCTTCGATAAGGGCCTTGTAGTTAAGGTGTCAAAACCTTCGGTGCCATAGTTCAGCCTGTCGAATAGTATCACATGTCATCACTCCCAGTGGACTTCCTCCAACCTGGTAGAGTGTATCAACTCTAAACCCAATAGTGATAGCTTACTTGAAGCTCCTCTTCTAGATGTGCACCTTCCCATCAATGAATTCCACATTGAAACCTTTGTCTTCCATGGCCGATATAGACACAAGGTTCTTCTTCAAACTAGGTACATAGAGTACATCCTGTAAGCGAAGGACTTGACCATGAGACAAGTGGAGGGTCACAGTCCCTGTCCCTTTCACGGGATATGTGGAATTATCTCCAAGGATAATTTCTAGATTAGTGTCCTTCTCAACCATATCAGAAAGTGCTTCCTGAACCCTTTGATGTGCCTTAAGGCACCACTATCTATCAACCATACATCCATAGTGTCGGGTGGAGATGCAGCAGAGAGGGCAGATACAAGAATGAATTCATTTCTTTTATCAACAACATTTCATTCCTCATACCTAGAGTTTCTCGATCATTTGAAAGGTTGATCATTTCCGTCGGAGGGAGCTCTCCTCTTTCCCTTGAACCTGTTGTTCCTTTGATTTCCATTCCTCCAGTTGTTGTTGTTGTCGTCATCATTGAGAGAATCCTTCTTGAAAGGGTATTCTCTAGCATAGTGACCTGGCCTATGAAAAGTGAAACACTTTCCTTTCTTTCGTTGGGCCTCTGCTCTTCCTTTGTTCTTTGGACCACCAAAGTTCTTCTTTCTATAATGAGCAGCGTAGGTAGCATTTCCTTCATTTTCATAGTCCTTCATTCTTGTCTCTTCTTGTACGCATCTCGATAGTACTTCATCAAAGTCAGTTATCACATTGTTATTGAGAATGGTAGTGTTGAACACATGCCATTCAGATGAGAGCCCTCCAAGTGCAGTGAGTACCATCTCTCGATCAGTTATTGTCTCCCCAATAGCCAGCAGATTGTTCCTGATCTTGGTCAACTTCAGAAAATATGATTGAACAGACTCATCCCTGCCTTTCTTCATATTATTCAATTGATTCTTGAAGAATAGGACTTGATTCACATTGTTTGACTTGAACATTTGGACTAACTTAACATACATATCTTTGTATGTGCCCAGCTTAGAGATGTAGGCAACCAGACTCTTGTGAATTGAGTCCCTGATCATCAACTTTGCTTTGATCTCCCCCTTCTTATACTTTGTTTTGGAAGCAGCAGTAGCAATGGATGGAGGCTCTTGGATTTTACCCTGCATATAGTCCATGACATATTAGTCTTCCAAGTCAAGATCCAATGTCATCTTCCAAGCATGGAAGTCATCATTCCTAATCAATTTTTCATCAGGCTTAAAGCCAGTGTAGTTTGAGGAACCCATCCTCTTCTTCAGTGATTGCTACAAATTAGGGCTTTGTCTTCACCTCAGCTCTGATACCATGTAAATTTATGTAGATGTTCTATACTTGATGCAACTTTAATTTTCCTTCAATATCAGATAGCAATCACATAAAAAATAAAGTAAAATGTTGATAGAACATACCAGTAGATCGACAGAAGACAAGCCAGAAATATATCAGTGTGTTGGTGCGTTACGGCGGTCAATGGGATGCTTCAACTAAAAAAGTCTCAATATGTTCAGCCAACTAGGAATGTCACACAACCCTCTAGGACAGCCAAACAGTCAATTCAAAAAGTCAATGGTCAACACAAACAGTAGTAGAAGCTAGGTCAACGCTGAAAAGTCAAAGTCAATGTTTTGCCTCGCGAATAGTGTGAGAAAATGTGGATTAGGAAAATCAAAATTTTGGGAGAGTTTCAAGTCGACCTGACCTTGCGTTGACCAAAGTCAATGTTGGTTAAATTTTGCTGCAGAAACCCTAGACCGAAATCAGAAAAGTGCTACTGTTGGAATTTTCCCACGTGTGGAGAGACGAGCCACCAAGGACATCGAACCAATAAGATGAGGAGAGAGAAATGTGTGATGACGAGATGAGTGAAAATGTCCTCCAAAGGTGACCAATATATATCCATCAGTGAGGGTGTGTGACAAAACTACTGGGGCACAAAACCTTAAGGCCAACCTGCACATATCTTGAATAAATTCAAAATAAATGTTATGCTCATCTGATCAAGATGATATTTAGATCGATATTGCACCTCTCCAAAACAGGAACCCAATAAAAATATTGGTATATTCATATGAGCATCACAAAATGGATTTTGGACCTAGTTGTCTGAAATTAACAGGTGTGGTTGAAGAGAAGAAGCAACTAGAGACACTGTGTATTTTGGAGACTTGTCGGGTTGAGAAGTTGGAAACTCAGTGTGCTCTTCATTCTTGGTTAGTAAAGGGAAAAACAAAATTCTAATATCTGAAAGGGTAAAAAATGTAAACTCAATGTGCTCTAGCTTTCTAGATAGTAGAGGGATAATTGTGTTTCTAATATCTATCGTGTTAGCAAATGGAGACTCAGTTTGCTATGGATTCTTAATTTAATAGGTGGAGACACTTTGGGATATAATCTTGTTCTAAGCATGTGTAGAGAGGGTGATCTCTAGATTCCCATGTGATCATATTGGTTGGAATTAGTGTGAATTCCCTTGAAACCTTACTCAAACTTTGAATCTGGCTCAAGGGTGGTCAACTGCAAGAAATATTGTTGTGTATTTTTCCTATGGTTGGGTGGATATTTGAAGTCCCTTTCATATTTTCGAGCCACTCAAGCTATACAAATAAGTATAATTACTTATTTATACTAAAATGTGAATAATGGATGAGGTTGTTATGGATTGTAACAATGGTTTTATCAACATTATTTAAGTAGGAATCATGTTATTCCTCATTATCTTAAATGAGATGTATATGTAATCGTTATCATGGATTGAAGGGATTGGAGACTCATGGGTTTGATAATACTTTTCTGGGTCATATATCTAATTTATGATGCCTAGATTTCATTATTGGCATGACAAATATTAGTTATTGGTTAAGAACATTAACTATTTTTATGTTTCACTACATGTTTTATCATTGGGTTTGATGGTATTGTGTTGCACCCATCCTAGGGTGTGGTATGTCATTACTGTGCTTAAAATGAAGGGTACTATAAGCCATGACATGGCTTATTCAATGCCTGTTAAAGGGTATGTTCATAGATTTATTAAATTATATTATGTAAATAGATGTTTTCTAAATGTTAGAGTGTAAATGAAGGAGTAATTTCTATTAGGAACATTGTTATAAGTAGCATTGTCTTCTAAGGAAGCTTCAACGAAGTCATTTAAATACTTAATTCTCTAAGTATGTGTATAATAGAGTGACAAACTTATATTTTATGTTAAATAACCCCACTTAGACATGAATTCAAGAATTTTATAAGGACTTCATTAACCGTTTGGTTTACCACTAATTGAATGGTTAAGCAACCACTTAATAATAATGATTAGTGCTAATTATTGAGCCACATCAATTTTTATGTGTAATTAGGTGGATGTAACTATTGATGGGAGGTGCAAGATGTGATGGGAAATCATTTCCATTAGTAAAAAATAACATATATGTCTTGGGAAATGGATGTGTATATTTGTATGAAAGGAAGGCCTTAATATTAGGGAAGGATATATGTATGTCTCAGGGGACAGGAAAAAATATATCCTTATGGGGGGTACGCAGAGATGTGTTGATCACGTATAAGGTCGTTAGTCATCCATAATATTATATAACGACAATTCATTGATTTACATGAAGGATCAAGACCTTATGGGACCCTTGACTAGGCTAAGGTGCCAAAAGGAACATAGGATGAGTGAGGCTATGTACAATTGTTAGGGAGGATTTTTTCATGTGATGTGGAAGAAATGCAAATGTGGCATGTTGATGGTGTCACACATGGTAGGTAGGGATGGCCTTTCTGGATGGCTAATTATTATGATTTTGGGTGACATGTGGCATCGTTAGGTGATCCCATATGGTGTAGTGACATCACTTTGATGTCAACATGAGATCACAAAGACATCGTAGAAGTGGGTGATGTGGAATATTATGCTAACATGGAACCCAAGTGATACATGGAAATATTCTATGGTGCCACCTAGCATGGGCATCCTATGTGGTGTTAATGGAGTGTTGATGTGGTGCTAATCCACATCGTCACAAAACTTGGGTCCCCAAATATGCTTTTTTTCATATCATTATTGGGGCAGGGTTGATGGATGTCGCAAAGGAGACAAAAGGAACATGATGGAGATTTTCCTCATTAATTCACATAAAAATGTTCGTTATGTCACATATTATTGGAGTAAGAAACCCTTAGGTGTGTGGCACAATGTCATGGTGGCACTGTGGTGCTATGACGTAGTGGGAACCACATTGGATCTTGTGTGCGGTTGAAGTTTCGCATGGATACCACATGGTAAACCCTCATTGATGTGGAAGGGGTTAAGGGGCCCAAAATTTAAATGAACATAAATTGCAACTAGAGGTTTAATTAGGGAAATTTATATCATTGGAAATATTTTGACAAGATGAACATGATTGTGTTGTCCAAAGTTAATTCCACTAACTTTGGGGAAGGATAAATTATGAAATCCATATTCATAATGAGACCATGGATATTGGGTTAATTAAAAGTATCACCTCACATTCATCTGGGATTAATCCAAGGGGGTGGTAGGGAGCGTTACAGAGTGGCACAAAGTGCCTGAATTCAACACTTGGACTGAATGGGCCTAGGAGGATAATCGTGGAGCTCTAATACAATGTAGTAATTAAAGGATTCTCCTTTGTTGTGTATGTCGACTGCATATTTTGTGATGTATACTTATATATGTCAACATTATTATGATGGTATGATAGAAAAATTGGTAGGATATAATTCTAACCTATTATTATTTTCTAACTGGCATACTAACTTGTAAATTGGTGTTCATATAGCCTTGTATCCATATAGTTATTGGAAATTTTCTACAAAAATTGATAAATATGTTATTTATATATTTTTATCTAACATCTTTGTATGTTCAAAAACACATATGAAGACACCAAAGAATATAAAGAGAAAAATGGATGAGCAAGAGAATGGTGTAGCATAGAACTAATAAATTCTAGCATTGTTAGGAAGAAGAATTAGTTGAAAATAGGGTAGAGGAAGACTCTCCTAACTAGATGAACACCCTTAGAAGTATAATATTTGAGATGAGAATTTATAAGGTTGAAAATTAAATTACTTTCTTTGCTCATGAACAACAAGCACATGTAAACACAAGTATACGAAAAAGTATGTTAAGTTTCAAAAGGCAAAGGAAATATGATCTAAGTTCTAGCTAACTAGGAAAGGATAAAGGAATAAAATGTCCATAATGATCTGGAAAACATGAATGAATAAATGGTTGTAGAGGGTATCATATCTAAGAAGAGAAATAGATAGAAAAATGAAGACACAATGAGAGGATTAACTCCACTAAGTACTCTAGAAAGGGGAACAAACAATCATAAGAAATTGTCTAGTGTTTCCATTAAAGGACATTGTTAGTAGAAAAGAAAAAGAAATATTTAATTCCTGAAGAATTTAAGAAGGAAAAACATCCTACATTTGATGGAAAGGTGAGGAATGATGTTGAATTAGAGGCACAGTTTCTAGGAATGAAGAAATATTGTAGAGTGCATGATTACTCTACGAATATGAAAGCAAGAGTGGCCATTTTCAACTTGAAGGGCATAGTTAATATCCAGTGGGAAGACCTAAAAAATGTTAAGAATATTAAAGATCACTATTTATTTAATTATATTTCAACCACTTCCTTAAATAATTAAATAAATCATTATTTATTTGATTATCTTCTAATCGATTCCTTAAAAATATAAATAAATCATTTATTTATTTATTTTTGACAAATTAAGGGACTTGACCCAAGTCAAATACCTTTTCCCTCCAACAAATATAATAAAATATTCCATAAAAAGTGGATCTAGATCTTGTTAACCCATGCACCAAGATCTAGAATGACCCAATATTTTGTTATAAATAGGAGGGTTTTTCCTACCATTCTTCACCTTTTGTTGCCTATTAGATCACTCTGGATCTATACACTTGGTCACCATTTTCTGACATTTGCTGTGTGAGCTCCCTTTTGAGTTCCATTCTTTGTGTGGGTCTTCTACACCAACAAGAGAGAGAAATCTTAGATCTGAAGTGCTGAGGACTTCCAAGAACCCATCCCACTGAGGAGAATTGGATACGCCTTCTTGTTTTCCTCCCAGGTGCCCAATTAATATAAAAATTCTTTCAAAAAATTGTTCTTGTCTTGTCTATTGGTATATGGAGCAAACCCTTGTTTTTTCTGCTTAATGTCTTTCCATGCATAGATCTGGTTTTTGCAGCTCTT
Organism: Pinus albicaulis; assembly: GCA_034641835.2. Taxonomy (NCBI): domain Eukaryota; kingdom Viridiplantae; phylum Streptophyta; class Pinopsida; order Pinales; family Pinaceae; genus Pinus; species Pinus albicaulis. The sequence continues at coordinate 199,673 of JAXQQM020082968.1, forward strand.
TTATGTTCAACTAACCACAGATCTGAAGATATTGGCGGCCACTTTTGTTGTTAGGGCTATTAGTTATGCGTAGCTAAAGTGGTCCTTTTTCGTACACTTCGACAAAGGATTCATACTAACAAATGGCGACTCCACACGGGTTTTAAATTACGACCGTTGTCATTTTTCATATTCCTGCATATCCAGCTACTTCAGACCCTAGGGTTTCTTTTCAGCTGTTTATTTTTCCTATTTTTATGTTTTTTTTCTCACATAAAACCCTAAAACCTTCAAATTTCTAACTTTCGTGTGTTTCTGGCCCTATTGCGCAGGTGACAGACATCAGCCGCAACTGAGACGGCAACTTTTGCGAAAATCTGCCGCCGAGACAACCGGAGTTGGGGGTCGCACTTTCGGTCCCTAGCGCGACCTGGGTAGCGGAAAACAGCCCAAAAACTGCTACCTGAGCGAAAAACAGGTAAAAAAAAAAATTTGGGAATTTTTCTGAAATTTTTCTGGGTTTTGTCTGAACCTCTGTCAGGGTTGTCTGACCTTCGTCTCCGCCCGTTTAGACCTATTATTGCTCTTTTTTACTCAACTAAGTGGGAATCTAGCCCCCTAGGGCTTCAGTACCCTCCACTTTTTGTGGAAGAGTTTTAGCTACTGTAAGTGTCTAAATTTTCAGAGTTTCAACCTTCCCTTTTTCAGATCTGATACCTCATCCTCCGATCCCTTTAAATCAGCCTTCCTTCCTTTCAAATCACCTCTTGTCGTTTTGTTTGGACCTCTCTTTAGGACCTCCTCCATGTCCTTTCTTCTTTTTGCTGATTTCTTCCCTTTTTTCCAGCCACCTTGCCTCTGTCTCTTGGCTGTGATCTGCACCTCTTTTCAGCAGCTTTACCCTTTAGATCCCTGTCCCTTTTGACCCTAGATCTATTGGCCTCTTTTTAGTGTGTTTTGATTAGATTAGTTTTGAGATTCCCGCCTTTTTGGGTTAGATTGATGCATGTTTAGCTGTTAAATGTTCTGTTATTTCAACATTATATATTGTTCTCTGCAGATTTCTTTTCAGTTATGCAGCACACTTTTTCTTGCTCTCAAAACGAAAAGGGTTTAAAAATTAAAATTAACGCACATCACACACTGACCCTAAGTGAAGAAGCGCCTGGTTAACACTGCCTGGCAAAGACTCTAAAATCAATTGTCACTGCACCTTGTCTGCCCTTGACCCTTCTTGATTCTGTCCCTTTCTGCCCTTGTCGGTTTCCTTCTTCCTGTCATCATTGCGCCCCCAAGGCGCCTTTCCCAGAGACTTCTTGGCCTTCACCCTCAGTTTCCGGTTGGTCGACCTACTCCGCCCCGCCGTCGTCGAGCCAGTCCTCCTTCGAGTCCGCACTCTGACTCCTCTCCTGATTCATCGGGTTCTCCTTTTCCTTCTGGTTCTCCCCCTGTCACCTTCACTATGTCTGGTCCAGGGCCTCACGCTAGCAGTGCTCCCGGCCCTAATGCCGGAACTACTACTAGCGGAACTGCCACAGGAACTACCTTGGCTGCACCTGTGCTCCCCTTCTTGGCAGGCCTCAGCCTCCCCGATTTGGACCGGTTGACAAACGACCCTATACACCATGACGCTAGTTGGCCTGCTATGCCGACAAAGCTCCCTTCCGACATCCCAAAGTTTGAAGGCCGTGCTGGAGAAGATCCTTCCAATCATGTATGATCTTTCCACATGTGGTGTTCATCTACCTCCATTACCGATGACTCTGTTCGTCTTAGATTGTTCCAATGCACGCTTACAGGCGAAGCTTCTAAGTGGTATGTTGATCAGCCCACTTCCTCCCATACCACCTTTGCAACTCTTTCCCGGGCTTTTTTATATTACTTCCAGCTTCCCCTTCGTTATGACACTGGTATCGAACTCTTGACTTCCTTCAAGCAAACCTCTTCGACCCGCCTTTCTACCCATGTCCAGGAATGGCGAAGAAGATGGAGCCTATGCCAATCTCCTCCCTTCAAAGACCGTGTCTACATGGACTGGTTCCTTAGATCTCTCTTGTCCCCTATCGGGAAATATGTCGCATCGCATTTTCCTCAAACCAAAGAAGATGCCCTCCAAATGGCGTTAAAGTATGACCTGATCTACGCTCAGACAAGTTATGATCCTACTGTCCTACCTGATCTCCCCAAACCCGGTGATGCCCATACACCGGGGGCACCTCATGCCGCTGATAGTATCGTTGGATCTATCTCTCATCCATCCGCTCAACCTCTCATGAGCTATGGTTTTCCTGGGGGAGGGGGCACCACTCCCTGCACTTCTCCCCCTCCCGGTAGCACGCATCCAGGATACAGCATGCCTCATCCTTTTGCCCAACCTCCTGCTTACCTCAATGTTGCCCAAACTAACCATTACCCTCATCCGCAGCCTGGTGCGCCAGCTCCTCCAGCATATGCACTTTCGCCTCCCTTGCCTTCTCAACCCTTGCAACAGCCGTCACCGCTGCCTCAAGAGCTGGTGGATGCACAGTAGGGATTCATGGCTACCCAACCACCTAACGGACAGGTGGCCACTCCACCTTCCCCTTCTGGTTCCTCCAATTACCAGATCCTCATGATGAACTCTGATCCACCTCTAATCGTCGACCTTAACCTTCAAACTCGGTCTCACCAGTACCCCACGCCTCTCGCTCAGTCTGCCCTCGATTCCCCTTCTTCCAATTCTACAGAGCCTCTTTCGACAACCAATGGTCCCTTACATATCCCTCAACCCAAAGTTGAGGTCCATACCAAGATTCCTAAAGGACCGTTACATCGAAATTCTGCTTCTGGTCAAGCTGCTCATTCGTATAGCATAGTAGATGATTTGGCGCAATCTCCTGCTGCCATTTCCACACTGGAACTCCTCCAGTCGTTCCCTTCCCAAAAGAAGGCTCTACTATCTGCCGTGGGCATTGTAGATCCTGATGATGACCAAATGATTGTTTTCGACGCCTCTCAATCGGACCATCCTCCTCTTCCTGCTTCCGTCGCCTTCCAAATCCCAGTCAAAATCCGGAACGCCAACGTTTCCCAGTGTATAATTGATGAGGGGGCATCAACCTGTGTGATGTTCGCTTCAGTTTGGAAGAAACTCGGATCTCCTGAGCTGGCCCCTTCCACGATCACCCTTCGAGTGTGGGACGGCCATGCCTCCCAACCCATAGGCCTGTTTCTTAATTGTCCTATCACCCTCGCCGGTAAGACTGTTTGCGTTGACGTTGAAGTCATCGACGCCCCGCTAGATTACAAAATTCTATTGGGGCGAAGCTACACCTATGCTATGTCTGTTGTCCCATCCGCGGTTTTTCGCAAGATGTATTTCCCCCATAATGGAAAGATAGTCACCATTGACCAGTTGACATATCATGAGCCAAAATCTCAGAACTCACCTGAGACGACCATCTCTTCTGTAGCCAACAAGCAAACCGTCGATTCCTTGACCAGTGTCTCCCCCGGCGTTTAAAAAGATTCCTCCCTGCTTGGAACTTTCCCTAACCTTCCCGCTCCTCCTATCACTGATCCCAGCTTATCGAATGTTTGCATGATGCAATCGTCTCAGGCTTCCCGTAAGCGGCCTGCCTCGGCTAGTCAGCAACCTCCCCCTCGCCCTCCGCAACCCGCTCCTAGCCATTCATTTCAGCCAGCCGGACCTCCTCCTTCTGGCCCTCCTCCTACAGCTAGTATCCCTGAACCCCTTTATCCTCCTAGATCGGTTCCCCCTGGCCTTAACCATCTCGAAGCCGTCCCTCCTGGTCATTACCCTGCTGGGCAGATACCGTTCCTAGCTCCCCCACCAGGAGTGTACACGGTACCAGTCATGGCCACCCTCTCTCTTCCTAACTTGACCCTTGGGATTCCCATCTGGTACCATGATCCTCCAGCTGCAACCCCGCCTGGTCAACCCAAACCTTATATTGCTTTGACCCCGGTTCAACCGGTCCCCATGACTTCTCCCGCTGCAACAGTGCCTCAGTCACCTCAATAGGAACCCTAACCTTCCCCCTCCTCCTATCACTGATCCCATCTTATCGAATGTTTGCATGATGCAATCGTCTCAGGCTGCCCGTAAGCGGCCTGCCTCGGCTAGTCAGCAACCTCCCCCTCACCCTCCGCAACCCGCTCCTAGCCATTCATCTCAGCCGGCCGGACCTCCTCCTTCTGGCCCTCCCCCTACAGCTGGTATCCACAGGCATTTATAATCTAGATCAGTTTGGCCTTAACCATCTCGAGAGTCATCCCTCCTGGTCATTACTGTTGGAAGCGAATCTGGATTTCTAAGCTCCCCCACGGGGAGTGTACCACTGATCTCAGGTCATGGCCACCCTCTCTCTTCCTAACCTGACCCTTGGGATTCCCGTCTGGTACCTTGATCCTCCAGCCCCAACCTTGCCTGGTCAACCCAAACCTTATATTTCTTTGACCCCGGTTCAACCGGTCCCCATGACTTCGCCCGCTGCAACAGTGCCTCAGTCACCTCAACAGGAACCACCTCCTGTTGCGACCGCTTCGGGTAAGAAGGGCAAAGCTCGCAAGGGGGCATCAAAGGACAAGGCTACCCCGAAAAACCCTGCCCCTCCTCGGCCTCCAAAGCATACCATCTAGTGTGCTTTGTGTGACGTTGTCGGCCACGCCACCCATACCTGTCCTGAATTGCTTCATCTCAAGCCCATGGTTAATGTCGCGTTCCCTGAGTCCACGGTCCCGGAAGCCTCTATTCCTTCCGCGACCGCGATCAAGAACCCCAAGACTATTCACACCAACCACCCCTGTGCTTTGTGTGATCTCCATGGCCATTACACCCATCTTTGTCCCCGCCTCGAGGACTTCCGCACCTCTATCGCCGCGGTCCACCAATTCGAGGCCAAGCGCAATGAGTCCACCTCTCCCCTATTTGCACATTCTGCTTCAGCAGAACTACCAGATATGACTGCTCCCATTGACATTCCCCCTCCTGATGTCGAGATGACGGAGCCTTCGTCCAGCATTTTCTACCTATCATCATCCATGAGACCCTCGAGGAACATTCCATCTGAATCATCCCCTGTTGTTTCGCTTGACCTGCCTTCCGCGATCATCTTGGGCTCAACATCGGTAGATCCTCTATCTACTTACTCTTCGGTCACCCCTTGTGACGATGCGCATGTGAACCTCTCTTCTCATGATGATGATTCAGGTCGCTTCACCACGTCCGGTGGTCCTTCTTCCACCAGTCACCCCATCTTCTATCACGATGACGACATTATGGAAAATTCCACCCCTGACTTTATCTATTCCCCCTTCCATCGAACCCATGCGTTCACACCACATACACCTTGTGGCCATTACATTGAAACCCAATTTTTGGGTAAGGGGGCACCCACATTTGAGAGACCAAGAGAAGCAATTCTCCACAACTCTCCTAGTGTATCTGGTCGTGTTGACTTTAGTACCATTATTCTTCCACATTTAGAAGAACCTCTAGAGTCCCATATCACTTCAAATCACTCTAGGGATGATACCCCTTATCGTTCCCTCATCTTACATCAGCAACCCAGTCTCTTAGACATTATTGTTGACCAACCTATAGCTTTTCTACGAGAGCATCAGTTCATTATCTCCAAATCCTCTTTTTGGGATAGTGACACCAGGCATGCCAACTCGGAAACTTAAATTCCATTTGATCCCTATATGCAGTACCAAAAGAGATTGGTAATCCTCCATTGCCTTTCTCAAATACATTTTGGCATGACCACACCATGCTCGGGGGCACCTATGCCCCTCAACCATAACCCTCCTCACCTCGTTTTTGGAGAGGAGGTTGTCTTACAAATCGAGTGTGAAATCCCTTCCCTTCATCTGGCTGTTGAACTTCTCCCTGACACCCAACCTCTAGAACAACGACTTATCATGCCTGAGCGTGCCTCTGAAGACCGCCGTGTTGCATTGCAAACCATGGAAGCGGCCAAGAAACGCACCAAAGCTCAATATGACCGAAAAGTCCAGCCTCATCCTTTTCACAAAGGCGACCTTGTTCTAGTATGTGACCAAGCCCATGATGTCCTTGGTCACGGGAAGTTCGACTCATTATGGCTAGGCCTTTACGTTATTAGTAAGGATCTTGGTAAGGGGGCATACCTTTTAGAGGACTTTGAAGGCAATCCTCTTCCTAATCCTCGCAATGCACTCTATCTTAAGAAATATTACCCTTAGCATTTCCCTTCTGAGATGCGTGTTTTATGTTCTTTTAGATAGCCAGCATCTTTTTTGTACTTTCATCCTTCACCAGGAGCTATTTTGTCCAAGAAGGATCACTTCACCTCTCCTTCAAATCGAACTTCCTCACTTACAACACTTGTACTTGGGGCACCATTTTGCCTCCTTACTTGTCTTTGTTCGTGTCGATTTTCGTCATGAGTTACCATCTTGTACTCATGTTTTCATGGTCCCCCATTGGGCCTTTACTGTGTGGCAGCACCATCGAATCGCCCTTGTTTAGAGCATCCAAGTTGAGTCATCATCGCATTCATGGAGTCTATCCCGAGTCCCTTTGTACCCCGCTATAGCCCTCCATCCTTCATTTCTTGGTCTCTCTCTTGTGTCGCACATTATGACCTTCAGTCCCACTGTCCCCTATCCCTTATGATATTGTGTCAGTCGTTGCCATGTCATTCATGCCCTTTATGCTCTAACAAGGGAAGTCGTCCATTCGCTACTCAGTCCTTTCCATTTCACCATCATCATTAGTGTCAGTCTGTCCGTCGCTCTACTATTTTCTCTCGTGCCTTAGTTGAGGATCTCTCATTGCCTCACCTATGGCGGACCTCCTTCTGTTGACATCAGCTCATTCATTCCAGAAGCCAGGTCTAGAGGGCGGTGTACCTTGGTTCCAGCTTCCACTCTTGTTCGGTGCCTCGGATCAGGCAAAGGGATCTCTCATTTCCCTTTGACTTGTTTCTGAGACTCACCCAGCACAATAGTCTGTTCCACCAGTAGTCCAGTGATCACTGCTAGAGGACAGTAATTCCAGTGTGTGGTGTCTTCAGCCTCAGCTGAGGTGAGCCTGCAGATGTCCACATGCCAGGCTGACCTCTTCTGCGAGCCTTGATGTGACTCCTGATATTCATTGATGTTAAGTAGCAGCCACCTGTGTGCCTCTTCGTCTTGCAATAAACTCAGTCAAATTTGCAGCCTTCCCCATTTACAGGGGGCATTTGGGTTGGATTTGTATCTCATGTAATCAGATATTATTGTACAAGTCCTGGCTGTTATCCCAGGCACAGCATGTATGTGGGATTCCTCATTGTATTTTTATCTGGCTCATGATTATGCCAGCTGTATTTTATGGTTTGGTCCCTTGTTTTCTGGACACACTATTCTTTTGTACTTTGTCTCGGCGGGCATAGGTATGCCTCCCCCGCCGCCTTCAGCACAGGTACCCTCTCATAAAAAGAGACTTGTTGCACCTGCGAGTCTCGTCTCCTCAGGGTCTAGTCCTTCAACACACTATCTACCTCACATTTCTCTCTCTGACACCCCTTTTGTTGTCTAGTGATTGTGTTCTTACAACGTACTTCGGTCATACGATTTGCTCCTGACACTCGCACGCTGGGGGGCAATCAGTTACACCATTTTTTTGGTCATCTAACTTATTATCATTAGATGGACCCAAGTACACCATGTAAGACCAGTTTTACCCTAAGTAAAACTGCTTTCACTATGTTAAAACAGGAAACCCCAAAAGGAAATATTAAACAAACCCATATTTGTTTGAGTTTCCTCATGGAATAATTAATTAAACCATAATTTAATTATTATTCCCAGTCATGTTTAACCCAAAATCAAAGAAATTAATTAGATAAACCTTTATTTATCTTATTATTTTCTAGGAATAATTATTTAAACCTTATTTAGATGATATTCCTTGTTAACTATGACCAAATCACCCACAAATAATTAAATAAATCACTATTTATTTAATTATATTTCAACCACTTCCTTAAATAATTAAATAAATCATTATTTATTTGATTATCTTCTAACCGCTTCCTTAAAAAGATAAATAAATCATTTATTTATTTATTTTTGACAAATCAAAGGATTTGACCCAAGTCAAATACCTTTTCCCTCCAACAAATATAACAAAATATTCCATAAAAAGTGGATCTAGATCTGGTTAACCCATGCACCAAGATCTAGAATGACCCAATATTTTGTTATAAATAGGAGGGTTTTCCTACCACTCTTCACCTTTTGTTGCCTATTAGATCACTCTGGATCTATACACTTGGTCACCATTTTCTGCCATTTGCTGTAAGAGCTCCCTTTGAGTTCCATTATTTGTGTGGGTCTTCTACACCAACAAGAGAGAGAAATCTTAGATCTGAAGTGCTGAGGACTTCCAAGAACCCATCCCACTGAGGGGAATTGGATACACCTTCTTGTTTTCCTCCCAGGTGCCCCATTAATATAAAATTCTTTCAAAAATTGTTCTTATCTTGTCTATTGGTATATGGAGCAAACCCTTACTTTTTCTGCTTAATGTCTTTCCATGCATAGATCTGGTTTTTTGCAGCTCTTTTCTGTCTAACTAACTGCAGATCTGAAGATATTGGCAGCCACTTTTGTTGTTAGGGCTATTGATTATCATAGCTAAAGAGTGGTCCTTTTTCGTGCATCGACAAAGGATTCATACTAACATCCATATTAAATAGGCC